>CM049798.1:29555147-29755799 GCA_027422405.1 Ptychobarbus kaznakovi
GGCTTCTCTCTGTGCTGCCCGTCACAGAAAGAAAATGCTTATGACTTTAACACAATCATTATATTGATTTTACTAGCATTGGCACATAATCTTTTTAATTGTCTTTCTTTGAGCACATTATTATTGTATAAGAAAAATCCAGTATTGATCGGACCACACCTATTCCTGTCTTGACGTATTGGCACTTAAATCAATTTTAATACAGTATTGAATAAAACATGTCTTAAGTATTTTAAACTTGCTGTTGCCCTGTTTTGCAGTTGAGTGTGTTTCACAGCCATGAATCTGAGATATCATGTATTTTAAGATTGAATGGGTTTGTCTGCACCGATAGCCTCATGGTTAGTGTGCCAACACATATAGCGCAACTGTGCTCACGGCGACCCGAGTTCGATTCCTGTCTCTAAAGCCTTTGCCCCCCCCCCCCCCCACCCCCCCCCCTCTCTACGTCTGTCAAATAAAGAAAGAAGCCCATAAATATAACTTAAAAACAAAAACTATTGTATGGTTTTGTACTCTATACAGTGTTAATTGTGCAATCTTAGGAAGTTTTTTTTTAAATTAACTCTGGAATCAAATTAATGCATTCATGTGATGCATACACAATCAAAATATGACCAAATTCCCTTTTAATATTGGAATATGTATGTGCATGGAAATTATAGCATGTCTGCTCCAGTCGAATGATCAATCATTTGTTTGTGTTTTTAGACATTCCAACTGCAGCTTCTGTCCCCCAGCAGTAATGTAGTTCCAGCACTCAACCAGGGAAGTGTCACGCAGGTCATCAGGATTCTCAACCCACAGAAGGTGAGAGTTACTGTGAGCCCAGGCCACACTCGGCGTCCTATCGCAGTAGATCTTCAGGATCATTCATCCTGAAACACCTTCAGATAGGGGCGCCGCTACGGATTCTGGGCCCCTGGACAGCATATTCACTCGGGCCCTCCTGCTTCCGGGGGGGTTATGGCTGGGGATACCGAGAGATATCGCGATTGCGTTCTCGAGGCTGTCTTTTTTCCCCTTCTCCCAAATCAGATTATACTGTTTCAGCTATTAAAATTGTTCAGTTTGTATGTAATGGCAAAGTGATAATATTTCGTTTTGCTTTTTTTTATAAAGTTAATTTAGAAAAACGTTTGGAGCATTTTTTTTTTGTTAGTTAAATAATTTTTTTCTTAAAGTAACGACAAGCGGCCAGCGGCAGACAGGTCGCAATTTTATTTGTATTTTTTTTATACAACATTTGATTAATCAATGCATGTGATGAACTTTTGTCCATAGTTTATAGTTATATGGTAACGAAAGTGTTCAACATTCAACCCGTTCTTTTTCAACAGTATTATTTGTGATATAAATTTTGTGACAGGAATTCCTCTTTTTGCTTTCACTTTCACGATCTGAAAGTGAAAAAGATCACTTTCGCTTTACAAGAAAAGAAAAATTGTCTGTTTTGCACTCACAAAATTAACCGAAAGTCAGCGAATACATGACTCACAGACATGATTAAATATATCTATAGAAAGCTTTAAATTACTACTTAACGAAATAAACCAAATCGAAAACAAAAACTCTTTCATTATATCCGTGAAGAAGGGCTTCTCTCTAAAGGCGCGGTCAAAATGAGGGGATGGCGAATCAGGATCTTCATCTGATTCTTCATCGACACAGAAAACACTAGTTATTAGTAAATAATTCAAATATCTCCTTACTATTTCCCCCTGACACATTCATGGTAATTACTTTGTTTTGCTGGGGCTTTATGGCAAGCTTTATTGCGTGTATTTGAACGCAGAACTCTTCAGCTGGCTGATGGCTCTGCTGCTGCTGGACACTAAAACACCGTCGAGCCGCTCTTGACTGCCGCGGCAGCACGTGGTCGCAATTTTTTTCATCACTAATTGATGGATGTCTAAAATATAAACATAAGGAGAAGCCTAAAACAGGCCCGAGCCCGGCCCGCGTCTGAAACTATGACGTGAAAATGGCCCGATCGAAGCCCGGTCGGGGCCGGGCTGAAATGCAGGGCTCTTAGCGTTCCCCTCGGTAGAATCACGTTTCTCCTCGGGGGGCCCCTCCCATCGTCGGGCCCTTAGAATCGTCCTAACCTTTCCCCCCCTAACGGCGCCCCTGCCTTTCAGAACACCTCTGATGAGCGTTTGAGCTGAGCGAAGCTGAATATTGTTACACTGAAGCTGAAGCCAATGCCAGCCATTATGGATCTTGGTTTAAAATTAGTTGTAAATTTCACATCTCTGTGATTTTTGATGGTTTAAGCTGAAGGCGGCTTCTCCAAATCAACACAGTGAAGGGTCTCACACCTACTGTTTTTCAGAAATCTCTCTCTCGGTTAGACTTTACAAGATGAGGTGCACTCTGCAAACAATCAAAATTGATTTAGGACTAGGGATGCATCGATCCGATACTCAGGATCGGTATCGGCGCCGATACGGTCATTTTCTCCGGATTGGGTGTCGGTGAGACGAGACCGATCCAAATACGATATATTGTGCGTATCTGATCGGATCTGAAAAAACGGTATCGTTGCATCCATAATTAGGACTAAATTCATGGAGTTACTTTACCCTTTGAATGTGTAATTGTCACTTCGAGGCGGTGTCCTTTAAGTATAGGAGCATCCTAGAAAACCACTCGGCTAAACAGCCAAACGCATTTGCAATATGTGGTTTTGCATTTACAGAGGAAACGTTTGGATCAAATCAGAGCAGGTCAGTTGTTTTCAGCATAAGATCTCACTGGTCACAGCCAAGAGCAGGAGAGCTCCCTCTGATTGTCCAACAGCAATGTAAATAAAGTTTACTACTGAAAATCAGCCTTTAGGGTTTAAAAACAAATGCATGAGGACAAGCCGAAGCTGATTAGACTGGTTTTGCTCTGAAGTTGAAGCTTGTCTGAGGGCTGCACGATTACTTGGGAAAAATAACATCATTGCAAAATGCTTAGTGCAAATAGTTGCAAAATTAACGATTCAATTTTATGGAGAAACATCTTAACACGTACTTTTTAAGAAATGTTGTCATAAGCATGTACCTGACCTCCTCTTTTATTACAGCAACCGTTGCGAATGCGGATCAAGCTGACATACACTCACAAAGGCTCTCCTGTACAAGACCTGTCCGAGGTCAACAATTTCCCGCCTCATGCCTGGCAGTGATTTGCTACCCTTCTCGATCTTAAAGACCCCCAGCAAGGGAACTATGGGATAGATGTCCCCTCCCCCTTCCCAAATGATCCCCGTGACATCACACAGATCGCTGCCCTGGGGTTGCATGGGAAGCAGTGGCATCTTCCTGACACAGTCAAGAGCTGATGGTATGAAGACTGATGAGGATGACGATTACAGTGACGATGATGAAGAAAAATCTCAATGCATATCTTTTTATTTGTTCCTTTGCCCGTCTGTCTTTCTCTCTGCTTCGGGGTTAGTGCAAAATGTCCATACTCACACTTGCACTTAGCGTTGTGCACTCTCTCTTAATCTCTAGTGCACTCCCACACTGCGGCTCACGCTGCCGCCCGGGGCCCACACATGGGGAAACATCACTCGTGGCCACTATACAAAGGAGCTGCTTGTTTGATTTGTCTGTTTTCTTTGATTTTGTCCATGTTTTTAATCTTGTTAATGGGTTTGGTGTATTTTAAGAAAAAAAAAAAAAACAACAACATACTGAATTAATTGCAAAGTCTGAACATTTGCACCTTAAGCATTTCAGAATCAAGAGGAAAATGGGTTGTGATGGCGCCTTAAATTATCGTTGTACATGGCATTTCTTAATTTTCGTGTAAGGTTGATCTTATGTCCTGTAATAAAGTATACCAGATGAATGCTCCGGATACCAGCTATGTTGTGGCTACACCGTATTTCACATGAAACCGTGATGTACACACTAACAGATCTGTCCAGAAGTGCATCACATGCATCATCATGAACAGGTTCATACGGCTCATACCTTGATTTCTTGTTTTTAAGCAGGACGGCGTCTAAATGTCATTGACGATGAAACTGGAGCATCTCTTTTTGAGGTGACCGAGAGAGAGAGAGGAAGGGAGGGTGTTGCTTGTTACTGTCGGCGCGGATTACATCACCCAATAGATTGTGCATCATCAAAGCTGAACATCTTTCCTCTTAATTTGGCGTATTGTTTTGTTTGCCTCTACTCATAACAGATGGTGTGTTCTTGTATTATTTTTTAAATCTTAAAATACGTTTATATAGATTGAAAATAGCCTACACTAAAGAAGCTTGATTTCTAGCGCAATCCTTAAGGATTGAAATCTATTACAAATATAATGTAGTTAAAGAGCGTGATCTTGAAATTCAAATTGATTTCTTAGTAAATTAACACAACTAGAGGCCGGCGACGTATAATGAGGTTATGGTCAGCATAGATGCTGTAAATATAGACTATGAATATAAGGCCTTGAATGTAGTTATATGCACTGAATGGACTTTTTTGACTTTTGCAGTGATTGAAGTACGCCTGAACTCAAGCAATGTGCCTTTGTCATAACCAGTTAAAAAGAAAACGCTGAGAGATGAACGGTTATCGTTATAGGAAGAGCAAGAACGTGATGTCTGAAGAGTAGAGGATCTTTTTGTTTTGCTGTCATTTCACTCGAGTTCTCGTTCAGAGGGCGTACTGTCGGTGTGCGTTAGTGTCTCTTCTCTCAACATTACCCTGAATATACCTCACATTGTCGTCTTGTTTTGTCTTTGTCGGCTATGATTGTTTCATCAAGTCATGGAAATGCTCTCGCTGCTCTGTTTCCTTCATCACTTTGCTAATTGCATTGGTTATGCCACACTGAAGTCTGGTGACCAAATCAAGAGATGTTCTTTGGGCTTGGGATTTTTTTTTAGCAATGTTGTGTATATGGAGGAAAAAAAAGACTTCTCATTCTATTGGCCTCTTTGTCTTTTGTTGTGATTCTTTCGATTTCTTGGCTATTTCTGTACATACGGAGGGCTTTTAAGATGCATCAGCGGTTTCTTTTTAAGATCCTGTTTTCTAAGAGTTCCTTCCAGTACTGCACAGTGTATAATGTGTGAAGCTCTCCCTCAGAAAATAGTCTAATTTAACAACTTACCTGTTTGATTGATTGTTTATTGGAAAGAAGATGTACTATGTGCTGCCTGTATATTGTATATAATTGTAAAACGCATCAAACAGATCAAATCAAATAAAAATCCCATGTGAAGACCCATGACGTTCAGTTAGGGGTGTAATGTGCACATGATCTTGAGTTGGCTTTGTTTTGGCTAGATGTGCGGTGGATCGCAGTCATGTACTACTGAAAGAATGAAATGCTGCATATGGACAAATATAATTTCTCCTTTCAATTTGATGGCCTGCAGCTGATTTTTTACCTAATGTACTCCCAGTTTTACATAATGCAATTTAAAGGGATAATTCACTCCCCCCCAAAATAAAACGTATTTTTCTCACCCTCATGTCACTCCAAACCTATATAAATGACTTTCTTCTGTGGAACGTAAAATAATATATTTTGAAGAATGTGTCCTCTGTCCAAATCAAGACTAGACTCCATTGATTTTCATTATAAGGAGACGTTTTTAAGTTTCAACATCATTTGTGACTGTACCACAAAACCAGTCATAAGCAGCACAGGTATATCTGTAGCAATAGCCAAAAATGGGTCAAAATTATTATTTTTCTTTTATGCCAAAAATCATTAAGATATTAAGTAGCGATCATGTTCCATGAAGATATTTTGTAAATGTATTACCGTAAATATATCAAAACTTAATTTTTATTGGTAATATGCATTGCTAAGAACTTAATTTGGACAACTTTAAAGGTGATTTTCTCAATGTTTTTATTTTTTTGCCCATCAGATTTTCAAATAGTTGTATCTCAGCCAAATATTGTCCTATCATAACCATACATCAATGGAAAGCTTATTCATTCAGCTTTCAGATGACGTATAATTCTTCAAACTTATGATTGGTTTCGTGATCCACAGAATAAAGTCATACAGGTTTGAAGTGACATGAGCTACACTCTTAAACATAAAGGTGCTTCACGATGCCATAGAAGAACATTCTTTGTCTAAATGGTTCCATAAAGAACCTTCAACACCTGAAGAAACTGTTTCACAGAAGGTTCTATGTGGCGAAAGAAGGTTCTTCAGATTATAACAAAGGTAAGAGGATTCTTTAAAGATCCTTTGACTGAATGGTTCTTTGTGGAACCAAACATGGTTCTTCTATGCATCGGTGTGAAGAACCTTTAGACTTTCGTTATAGTAACATTGCTACATTGAGGAAAGCTTAAAAACCAAAGTTTTCCCCAAAAACATCTCTGCTGATGCTTCCATGCAGTTCAGGCTCATGCGTATTCCCAAACGGTGAAGCACTTGGAGTTGAGGCACAGCTTCATATAAAATGCTGTCGGGAAAAGCGAAATATCCCTGGTGTGAGAACATGGTCTCGTTCCTGAATGTTTCGATGCCTCTTGAGTGAACTTACATTAACCGGCAGCCTGCGGTTGAGAGGTGAGAGCCCTTTCAAAATCTGACTCTGCTGCTTTTTACACTAAGACGTTTGCGAAACAACCATCTGTGAACTTGCAGAGTCTCTCAGCAGCACCAAACGATGATTTCTGTTCAGCCGCATGTGAAAAAAGCAATGTAAATATTGTCATTTCTACTCTTTGTGTAAACATCCTGATGTAATGCAAGCTGAGTTAGATTTCTCAAGTCACCACTATTCACTATATCTTGCGATACATGCACAGACCTTTGTACATTTGGAGATATACTGTTGACTCTTCATTAAGAAGCAGATTTTCTTTCGGTCAGTCAGGGGACTGGGTGTAACTGCTTGACCTGGTGGACGATTGTCTTCTCCATCAGAGTCCCTTTGTAATCTGTAAAGTTGTTTTTTGAGTGTATCTATACATGTGCCCCCTTCTCAGATATTGTACACTTGCTATTCAACACATCTGAGCTTGTGCAGGAGGGGAGGACGACCCCATTGAGTCTGACATGCTGAACTGAATCAGTCCCATGTCCTCGAGGAACGAGTGCTGGCTGAGTTCATGAAGATGGATGAAAATGATGACGGGATATTTTAGACTTATGCTGTGTATTATTGTCTTTGGGTCGGAGAAAATGATCAAATGAAATAATAAAACAGTCAAACTTGATGTGTGTTGTGTTTTTTTCCTCATTTATAACAGAACAGAATAGGAAACACTATAGTCTGCTGTCTCCATCTTGTGTTAAACTTTGAAACTGCAACCGTGTGGCATGGAAACCAGTGTCTAAATTATGCAATAACTATTCATATCCTATTCTATTACTTTTCATCTTAACCCTCTGTTCGGTTCAGTTGACTCCAGTGTTGTATTTGTAAAAAAAAAAAAAAATTTAACCTATTATTTTCCCCTTTAAATGATTTTTAAATGTCCTCCAACCAAAATCCAAACCCATCAGAGTAATTATCGAAGCGTTTAAAGGAACAGTTCACCCTAAAATGAAGATTTGCTGAAAATGTACTCACTCTCGGGCCATCCAAGATGTAGATAAGTTTGTTTCCTTATCAGAATAGATTTGGAGAAATGTATCATTTCATCACTTGCTCATCAGTGGATGCTCTGCAGTGAATGGGTGCCGTCAGAATGAGAGTCCAAACAGCTGATAAAAACATCACAATAATCCACACCATCTCCAGTCCATCAGTTGCAGTATATTCTTGTGAAGTGAAAAGCTGCGTGTTTGTAAGAAACAAATCCATCATTAAGGCATTTAACTTTAAACTGTCGCTTCTGGCGACCATAGTAATGATAATGAATTGCATTTATTCATGTTTTATATCATGGGTCTGCTCAGAGTATGAATAAAACCTGATTAAGGGCCTCAAACAGATTGTGAAAGTGAATAAAATGTCTTTGACACCACAGTGAAGACCTCTGCAAGGATGAGATCAGGAAATGTTCTATCATTGATTGCAGAATTTGATATTGCAGTTATGACACGATCACATGTCTTTCTCCATCGCGTTTGTACTTAAGGTGTTTCGTCAGCTAACAACTGAAATGTGTCCGCTACACTCTTGAAAATAATGGTTCCAAAAGAGCGTTTTTAGCAGTGATGTCATGGAAGAATTCTTAAAAGAACCTTTTTTGTGTGTGAACATTTGAAACATTTAAAGAACCTTTTGTCCGTTGGAGAGGTTCCATGGACATTCCAGACTCCTCTAGAAACAACGGCAAACAAGAACCTTTGATTTAAAGAGTGTAGCAATGTCCAACATGTGGGTATACACTTATATCACATTGTTTAGTGCTTTCACACATGACATGTCGCATGTCATCTAAAGCTCTAATATTTGATCAAATTTAGTTAGTGTGAAAATTAGATGCAGCTATTATAAATCAAAAGCAATCATTTGTGCTTAACAGATTAAATAGCACTTCTATATGATTTTTTTAATATTATAAGATTGAATTGTTCCCAAGATCAAGTTTGACAGTTTTAGATTAGCCTAGATTTAAAGTGACTGTCATATAACAAAAATAGACGCCAGTCCTCGGGAATATAAACGAGTTTACAGCTGAGGAAACGGCTATGAATTCATAACCTGTTTTATGTCATTAGTTGTCAGACTGGTAAGTCCTCATTTCTTCCTCATCTTCCTTCTCGGCTCCCTTGACATGTTTACAGTCACAGACTTTATGCCTTTATATTTGCTAAAACGTCACATTTATCTCAACATCCCTGTGATTTATAGCGTGTATGTTCAGTTTAAAGTTTAACTCAAAACACATTGCACAAGAAGAGCTGATCGTTCCAGTTTGGGTGACAGAGGTCATCGATTCTTGATAAGAGTGAACGGCTCTGATGGAGGAAGTGTCCTTTATCACAAACCCTTACAATACCAACAACATATTGATTAACTAAAAGAAAATGGTCCATTTGTTGCCTCTTCTGGAGAGCTGCGTGCTCAGTTCAACCGGTGTTGAAAAGTGGCTAATCGAACCATTTCTAATCACAGTTGGTCAAATAGTTTACTCTGGATCAGAATGATCATGTTTTGCTATCCAGGATCAGGTAACCCATCTTACTTTTGTGCTGGCTTTTCAAAGCAAGGTTGGATTAGATCACCCAGATCCAGAAACACACCTTTTCAGATTTCCAAATCTGGATTACTAGTGCCCTAAAGGGACATGGTGATACAAAAATTAAAATTGAGATGGGGGAGAGAAAACCCCCAATGTTTTGCATTCTAGTTTTTGCATTGCATTTACACAATAACTACTTCTGACTGGTCCATCTCTGATGATTGTGCCAATGTCGTTTACAATCAGTGATTAAAAAAAGAGAAAACTTTAAATATAATATTTTATGTTTGACATTGACAGCTGTTTGGGGATTTATTACATGTTATATGTTGTTTGGACCAGTTTTAAAGTTTTATTACATTTTTGTTCCTGAAATCCACCCTTCTGCTGGGATCAGAATAATACAATTTATTTGTTCTTCTTTTTTTGGATCAAAAGTAGTTTGAAAACATTTTTAACAACACAAACTGAGGATTTGATCCAGATCAAAACCAAGATTGGATTTTGTGATCTAATCCGAATTCAGAATCCTTTTTTTAATTTGAACAACCCATTTTCAAGATTTGATTCAATCCGATGGCAAAATCCGATCAGATTACTTTTCAGCAACTGGCTCCAGGTTTAAGTGTTCTCATGAATAATTCAGCAGCGGAAGTGGAGGAATAGGCGCCGCCCCCTTATGTTTATTTATTGGTTTTATTTGACAGCCGTGCGCTTCAGTCCCACTATGGCGTCTCATCAAATCAGGATGGGCTTTTTCTACCGCCTTCTGTACTGGAATTTATCTGTCGCCGATTGGTATCGTACATCTGGATTTCCGTGCTGAAAGACGTCAAATGTAGGCGAAATGAAGGACGAGAAAAGCACAGCGCGGTCGCTCCAGAGCGCCGACCCGGAGCGGAGAAATGCAGCCGATGTGGAGGATGGCCAGGCGGGCAGCGGAGCGCCGCTGATCCCGGTGCTGCATGAAGCACCGACAGCCCGAGCGGGAACGGGAATACGCGTTTTAAAGGTACCAGATCCAGCTCCGTTTAGGTCTCAGCGTTGCTGTTAAGCAGCAGGGCCAAAGTACGTGTGAATCTGTGAACTGCATCAGCAATTATGTGTAACACTTCCACACGCCGACGTGTCTCAAAACCTAGCGAGCTGCCTAGCTAGACAGCATCGCTTTCCGCGTCTCGAAACGCGCCTATGATGCCCGATTTTGCTGTCTGTGTAGGCGGATCACTGGGTTTTGTGACACATCCTGTCATAGTCTAGATCACGGTTCCTCAAATCTTTCCCTGGAGGTCCAATCTGCTTGCAAGAGTTTAGCTCCAACCCTGATCAAACTCACCTCCCTGTGATTCTCTAATGATCTTGACGACTCTGATTAGCATGCTCAGGTGTGTTTGATTAGGGTTAGAGATACACTCTGCAGGAGTGGTCCAGATTTGAGGATCCCTGGTCTAGATCTCAATGGAAAGAGACTGTTCTCACTTTATGTCGCTTCTGCTGATTAGTTTTTAGGCTGTATCAGAGGAGCTCCAGTGTAACGCCTGTAGCCTGTGTTAGGGGGCGTTCTGGCTATTTTGTAATCGCTATTTCTGTCTCTGTACACCGGGGTCAGATGGACGTCTGTGGTCATTGCATCGCGTCTCGCTGTGTTTTAGAAACTCGCTCCCTGAGCACTGTTAACATGATGACATTGTCAACTGAGAAAGTCATTTAGTTATAGTTTTAAAAACGCGTTTTGAGTATGGCAAGCTGATTTAACATGTATTCCTTAAAACTACAGACCTGCGTTTAAAACAGCTCTGAGTCATTAATTAAACTTTTTTTAAACTTTGATTAAATAAAAGGCCACATAAGTGTACTTAGAGCACAGATTCGTAACTTTTGTTTCTTAAAGTCCCCCTGTGGTCAAATTTTATCCCTTAAAATTAATATTTGATCATCAAAATTACATATTTAAATGTTGTTTTCTTGTGAAAATAATTGTATCAGAAAGTGCCTTAACATTGAGCTATCTATGTAACTCTAAATATACTCCACCTGACTTACTATCTTTAACAGCCTTGATTTACTCTGCAATATGCTACTGATATGCAAATGCATGACAATCGCAGATGGATACTGTAACAGTTGTTAGTTAATCTGATTGGCATATTTTGCATGCAATCTCTATGCGCTTTTGTGACGAAGCAAACCGAGGGATGTTTTAAACCACTTTTCTGGGACTGCCAATGGGAAGCTACAGTTTTAAGCCAAAAATACTCCGCTGTGGTGTTGATTAATGGATTGGCACATGGTTTGTCTAAAAGCAAATTAAAACACTACATAATAAACAACATAAAAAAACTTGATTTGCACAACAGGGGGCCTTTAACACATATAAGTGAACATATTATATCATGTTTTAATTAGGGTTTTGAGTCTAATTAATTACATGGTGCTGCGATTAATTAAACACAAACTAAACTTTGGCGTTCGATTACGAAATTCGTAAAGGAATCCCGAAGCAAGTAGATCATAAACAATGTAGCATGCACAGAAAGCAACAAGTGATTATGATGCAAGCATGTTTTAAACTTTGGTTTACATAATTAATGGCATACAAATTAAAAGGTAACACACATAACGTTTTAGGCTACATAAGGCAAACTATGGAACATACTAGCAGCTATTTTTGATTCAGCATAAAAGCAATTTCAGTAACGCATTGGTTAATTTGTTCATGCAATCAAAGTAACTGGTAACCAAAACAGCTTTGTTACCAACAGTCTTCAAAATACCTTTATTTTATGTCGTGCAAAAGAAAGTAAGTCATTCAGGTTTGAAACGAAATGTGTCTGTCTAGACGGTCTGTAGTGAAGTTGCCGATCTATCTGTCTAGACGGTCTGTAACCTGCGAAGTTGCGGTCGATCTATCCGTGTTTGCTAGACCGGTCTGTTGTAGCGAATTGCCGAGTTTTTAATGAGTCCGAATATCTGTCTAGACGGTCTGTAGCGAAGTTGCGATCTATCCGTCTAGACGGTCTGTACGCAAACCCTCTGAGAACAATGTTGATGTAAATAAGAGATTATTGTGCCGATCTATCTGTCTAGACGGTCTGTAGCGAAGCGTTGCGATCTATCTGTCTAGCAAGCAAAGTTTGCCGATCTATCTGTCTAGACGATCTGTAGTCGAAGTTGCCGATCTATCTGTCTAGACCGGTCTGTAGCGAGGTGTCTGCTGTCGATCTATCTGTCTAGACGGTCTGTAGCGAAGTTGCCGATCTATCCGTCTAGACCGGTCTGTAGCGAAGTTGCCGATCTATCCGCCTAGACGGTGAATGTCTGTAGTCTGTAGCGAAGTTGCCGATCTATCCGTCTAGACCGGTCTGTAGCGAAGTTGCCGATCTATTGTCCGTCTAGACCGGTCTGTAGCGAAGTTGCTGATCTATCTGTCTAACGACCGGTCTGTACGAAGTTGTATGTCCGATCTATCTGTCTAGACCGGTCTGTAGCGAAGTTGCCGATCTATCTGTCTAGACCGGTCTGTAGCGAAGTTGCCGATCTATCTGTCTAGACCGGTCTGTAGCGAAGTTGCCGATCTATCTGTCTAGACCGGTCTGTAGCGAAGTTGCCGATCTATCCGTCTAGACCGGTCTGTAGCGAAGTTGCCGATCTATCCGTCTAGACGGTCTGTAGCGAAGTTGTCTGATCTATCTGTCAAGACCGGTCTGTAGCGAGGTTGCCGATCTGTATTGTCTGTCTCTAGACCGATCTATCTGTCTGTCTAGCGAAGTTGCCGATCTATCTGTCTAGACGGTCTGTAGCGAAGTTGCCGATCTATCTGTCTAGACGGTCTGTAGCGAAGTTGCCGATCTATCTGTCTAGACCGGTCTGTAGCGAAGTTGCCGATCTATCTGTCTAGACCGGTCTGTAGCGAAGTTGCCGATCTATCTGTCTAGACGGTCTGTAGCGAAGTTGCCGATCTATCTGTCTAGACGGTCTGTAGCGAAGTTGCCGATCTATCCGTCTAGACGGTCTGTAGCGAAGTTGCCGATCTATCTGTCTAGACGGTCTGTAGTCTGTCTGTCTAGCGAAGTTGCCGATCTATCCGTCTAGACTCTCTCTCTCTCTCTCTCATTCATATTCATATATATATTTATATATAATATATATATATATATAATAGTTATATATAAATATTCTGTGAAATTTAGTAGTTGTATTTATAGTAATAATTATCATTATTATTATTTAACAGGATGTTCTAAACCTGTATGACTTACTTTCTTCTGTTGAACCCCAAATAAATTAAATATTGAGGGTTTTTTTGTCCTTAAAATGAAAGGTCCACTGTTATCTTAGACACCCTGAGCTGCTGATGCCAGTGTGTAGTGGTCCGAGCATCATCAGAAAATGATTTCACCAGCTTTACTAACGATGACATGTCGTCTCCGAAGTGGTCTCGACTCGCACATCTCTGCAAGGCGTTTGTGCCCTGGGTAAATATTCGGCAAGCGAAAACAAAGTCTGGTGTCTCTCAAACAGGCTCTGTGTTGCAGGGTGGAGTCCCGACAGCCACCAGCTTGTGGTTACCAAGGCATGATTTCCTCCGGCTGATTTGGACTCAAACACTTTATTTGGCCTTATTTCTAGAAGGCCATAATTTCTCTAAAGAACACAAGCAGCATCTAATCTAGACTCTTCTCCGCAGCGTAACATGAAGAGGAACGGCAGTCGAGGCTGTGTGACGCGGAAGACGCGTTTCGGCTCTCGCGAGCGGGACTGGCTAAAGGGCGATGCTCAGCGAGGCTGCGTGTGTCTCTACGGGGCCTCGGAGCCTCAGCCTCCAGCCCCGGGGCCCCAGACCTCCAGCAGCACCCAGCCGGACCTGAAGCTGGTGCTCTGCTCCACCAACACCACCGCTGAGGAGCTGTGTGCTCAGAGAGACGTGCAGGGCCTCTACCTGCAGCTGCACGGAGACTTAATCAGGTAACGCAGATGCTCAGTCACCCAGCTGTAATTTTCTGGCTAGACACGAGGTCTTGTTTTGATGATAATCCTTTTCAGACTCGCGCTGTGGAGCAGTCGACACACACACACACACACACACACACACACACACACACACACACACACACACACACACACACACACAGGTCAGGGTGTTTATCAGAAATTATAAGGTGAATATCAGATGCTTATTGGTTATAAACGACTGGTTATGTGAGTTGTAGGGTTTGGCCTTCATTTGCACCTCATGATATGTGACCCTGGACCACAAAACCAGTCATACAAGGGTCAGTTTTTTAATTGAGATTTATACAAAATCTGAAAGCTGATTAATAAATAAGCTTTCCATTGGTATATTGGTTTATGATAGGACAATATTTGGCCGAGATGCAACTATTTGAAAATCTGGAATCTGAGGGTGCAAAAAATCAAAATATTGAGAAAATCACCTTTAAATTTCATCCAAATTAAGTCCTTAGCAATGGATATTACTAATCAGAAATTAAGTTTTGAAATATTTACAGTAGAACATTTACAAAATATCTTCATGGAACATGATCTTTACGTAATATGCTAATGATTTTGGCATAAAAGAGAAATCGATCATTTTGACCCATATTATATATTGTTTTTGTTTAAAATGTTAATGATCCTCCAGGATATCGTCATCATGAACATGCTCGTCTTCTCTCAGGGTTCGACAGTAAGGATGGGCTGCAGTGTGAGAAGTGCACTTAATTGTATTGAACATGCATTTGCAGTGTACTTCAAATCAAAGTATATTTTTAACAAGCCACTTTTGCAGGTAATGTAATATTTATGGCATAAAAGACCACTTTCATGTACTTTCATGTGTTGCTTAACATGCTCAAGTACACTTCTCAAAAGTTTAAAAGGTTTACTTTAAAGTGCATTTCTTTACAAGTCATTGTTTTAAAAATCGTTTATGCTTTAAAATTATTTCGATGTGTTTACTAACATACTAAAGCACTTGTGAAGTGTTTTAATTGTATTATTATTTACAATTTTGTAGTTATGTAATAATTTTATAATACAAACATTTTATTGTTATAATTTTAACTGTTGTGTGCTGTTTAATATTGTATTTAAAATTAATATATTTATAATGTACTAAATTATAACTTCATCATTACAAATGTATTTAAGTGCATGGCAAACAAGTTTTAATAACGTTAAAGTTTACCATAAGTCCTACGTTAATGTTTCTTAAGTCCTGCTTAAGATCGTTAAAAACACTCTCTAACCACATTTAATAGATATATACATTCTTATAGTTATATTTCATTAAATTGCCGTTATGATGCAATAAAGTGTCTGACATTTTTATTTTTATTTAGTTTAGTTCAAATTTAATAAGCACTCTTTTAAAAAGATGATTTGAATGTAGTTGTTGTTGTGGATTGATCTATCTGGGACTAATACACAGATGAGATTTGTCAAAATTGTGTGAATGATTTGTGAATATTGGAAGCATTGGTTAAGTAAGTAGCCTTGTAATGAGCTTGAAAATGTAGTTAGCTGATTATTATTGCAAAAAATCTCAATTTATTTTTGTTTCCCTGCTAAAATGTGATTCTTTATGCATGCATGCATTTATTTATTTGTATTTATTATCACTACAACACTGCTGCTCAGAGACAGATTTTATATTAATAGACCAAATGCTGTTAGGGACTGTTTATTGTAATTAATTATTATTTCTTTACATTTATTTTTTAACTCCAGGTTTGCTATACTTTTTTGTAGGGCTGCACAATTTGGCAAATTAAAAAAAAATATTAATTGTGAATTAGATAAACATATCAATATTTTGATTATTTTTAAGTCAAAATTTTTTTTAATTCAAACATTTAAATTATTTCAATGTAAATGCTTTTTTTTAAATCAATCGTTTACAAAATGTTTTATTTTTATAGTGCAACTTAATTTCTTCACTTTTGAACATTTTCAAGAACAAATGACAGAATTATACTTTTTGAGTGACCTGTTAAATCATGACTTCCAGAGTTTGGAAAAACATTATAAAAAACAGTATGAACATTAGTAACAGTGTCTTAGCAACTGCTAACGATAAGTGCACAAGAGCAAAACTATATGCAGGCGTTTGCAACACTCCCTGCGCTCTCGAGGCGGATGTGTGTGTGCCTAGTGTCCGCCGTCTGCAGTGTCTGTGGTGGTTTTGAAGGTGTGTCTGATAAAGCGAGAGAAGCAAGTCATGCTTTCCCCTCTCTCTGCCCTTCTGGGAATGACTGGGCTGTGGCTGAGAGCTGAAATCACATTATTTTGCAGGAAGCAGTCCAGCCCTGAGCCGAGGTAAAGCCAGGCGGCTAAGCTGAATTAGCTGTGAGGAGGCTGCACATTAGAGCAGCTCACAGGGACATCTGCTGATGTGTGTGTGTGTGTGCACGCTTTCTATCCTCGTCTACTATTTATTTCACTTCAAGTAAACAGCAAGAAACCATTAAATCCCTAAAGTGTCCTTGTCAGTTTCACTCTGTCTCTCAAAGCTGGGGCGACTGCAGAGTCAGGCTGCATGATTAGTCAAAATAAAACAACAGCACAATATGGCTTAATGCAATTATTATCTGCAAAGGCAACTGAAATAAATGCGCTGCGTGTTTCAGAGTGAAGTGAAGCGCAGCACTGTGTTCATTTACACGAGATCAGCTCATTATCCGCCCGTGTTTTCAGTGTCTCAGTGCGGCTTGGTTGTTTCGCAGTAAATGTCTGCTCGGAGTAGCATTAAAGGGGTGGTTGATGGCTTTTTTCTAGGCTTGATTGTTTGAGGTGCAGTCTAACATGTTTATGCTTTGTTTTTAAAAAAACGCATTTGTTTTCACACAATTTAACTATTCTACTCCGATCTATCCCTTCTCTGATAAACGCCCCGATTATTTCCTGGTTTTATGAAGCCCCTCCCTCAGAAATATACGATGGGCTCTGATTGGTTAGCTGGCAACAGTGTGTTGTAGGGTTGCTCGATATACCGGTACTACGGTAGTATCGCGATACTAAAGCTTAAAAATACCTGCGGTGCCATTGCTTTTTAAAAACGGTAGTATCGTCCATACAGTAGTACCGTAAGATATGTTGTATGCACGGCAAGAACACTGTTTAAAATGCTGGCATGGATGTTCAAATAAACAGAAACATTACAAGTTAATTGGCAAATGTCTTTTTGCTGTGCTCTGTGTATACGCTTTATATTATAACGTCTGAACGACCTGCTGCTGCTAGGATTTGCGCCTGGTCTCTCTCTCTCGAAGAATGACAGACAAATGATGCTCTGTGTATGCACGCTTAACTCGCTCGTCTCTCTCTCTTCCGGGTCCTGAACTCCTGCATTAACACTATCATTGCCAGTGCAAAACAAATAACAGCAATTTCCCAATGATTATTAAGTCTGTGCGCTACAATATGGTATTGAGTGTTTCCCGACGCTTCAGTTCAGTTTGCACTTGCACGTCGTTGTTCATGCTGCAGAAGAGAAAGGGTCTAATTCAGACCGTCTGATCTCATTTAAAAAAACAGCAGCAGCTCAAGCATCACTTACTCAACATCATAATATCTTACAAGAAAGTATTCTCACAGTTTTATTTATTTGACTACTTCTAGAACATGTATAATAGTTCATTTCTGGAAGCATCTTTGTGATCACGAATGCAATTCCATTCATCAACATAGCGACTTTGCACTTGGTTCTTATCAATCATCATATATATATATATTTTTATACATTATAAATAAATATGTTTACACAATATACATGCTGCTAACTTGGAAATTTCAAGATATGCGAGCAAAAATGCTCCTGACAGTTCAGCAATATGACACGAGCAAGAGTGCTGTTTTTGTTTCGTTTCTGTGTTCGAATCCGAATCCGCGTTGGCTTGGGTGAATCACTGATTCACTAAACCATTCATAAAAACAGTCATTTGATTCGCTCCGGCAGGATTCAGTCGCTTTGAAAGAATCGTTTGAATGATTCAGTGATTCAATAACAAACTGCTGCCACCTGCTGGCCGTTTTTCCCAGTTTATTATCTAAAAGTAGGCATATACATTTTTACAACATATTTCAACATTCAGAAATTTGTATTTAAAAAATTAATCTCATACATTTTTTTATGCAATTATAAATAGTCTAAATGTACAAGTGCCACATCTAAATGTCACTTCATGCAGCTTCTGTGTCAGTGCTAAGATGAGTTTTGTTTACATAATTTCAGGGAAAACAGTAGCCAGCAACTCATTCACATTAAGTATTCAGAGAAAAAATATTGTCTGTTTTAATTTATTTATGAATTTTTTTATGAATTTTTTATTTTAAATTAACAATACTGCATGGTATCGTGTACTTCAGCTAGTATCGTAAACATTCTTATGGTATTCTGACAACCCTAGTGTTCATAATGCCCCCCGCCTCATAATGCGCTCTGGTTGTATTGTAAACAATGACATTGTCAATAATGCTCATCAATTTGAGCCCGAAGAGGATCATGCAGAACCTGTGCAAGCACGGTTTTACGGTTTTACCCTGATTAAAGCTGTAATACAGCAGAATACATGATTGCGTTGTAGCATTTATGTAAAGTAATTGTTTACTTTGTAACCGTGTGTTTGCCAGCAAGTATTGCTCGCTACCATGGCAACCGTGTGCGCGTCCACGTTTAACGCTTCTCGTAGCTATGTGAAAAATATCTGTACATACACAAAGTGTATAATTAGAACATAGTTCATTGAAGAGCTAACGAGCTGATGATCTGAATGAGCGAGAGAGAGAGGTGCAGAGCAGGGGGTGCGAGGAACAGTATTAAGAACCGCTGCTTCAGAACATTGATTTTGAATCTTGTGATTCCATTAGAATCTTGGAAGACCGAATCATGATTCATATATGAATAGATTTTTCCCTGCATCCCTGTTTTTCTCTTCTTCTCTAAAGCAGCGCAGCATGGCCTCGCCCCTTTGCTGCATGTTCCCGGGGGCGGGGTTTATCAGGTTTTGTGACATCACAAACCCGGGAAGTAACTTGTAGTCCCTACCAGCCATATTTGTAGGCATTAAACTGCCATCATTTTAAAAGTCTATACCTCTGTTTGCATTGAATTTTCAGCATCTTATCAATATTGTTTATGCTCAGCTACAGCAAATCCTTTATCTTAAAGTTAAAAAGTGAAATCTTAACCACTCCTTTAATGCATTGTTTGAGTTTACATCCATAAATATTAGTATTTATAGCGAATGAGAAGAGCCTTATTATTATTTATTTTATTTTACAGCAACATTACAACAGTATTTCTTATTTGTAAAATCTTTATATTTGAGACACTATTCAAAATAAAGCAGTGGTTTAAACCAGAAACTCATTTATTTTTAGTTTATTAATAAAACAAATATTGCTGTTTTTATTTTAATGCAAAATTACATCTATTGTTTAATTAAATATTATTGAATACAGATCTCTTTTACAGCTACGCTAGCAATACAAATATTATTTATTACAATTATTAATATCAGTCCAGAATGATTGCCACCGCTAATCTGTTCATCCACGCGTACATACAAAAGGGAGCTAAAGTGGAGCATGTAGCGAGGATCCACATCTTAAAGGGACACTATTCACAAGAAAAAACTCGATTTGTAAAAGTTTAATTAACCAGCACACATAACAGTCACACCCACGCGTGTTTGAATAAGCCAACGGGGCCTATAGCTTATAATAAACCTCAGTTTCTATTTTGTTTAAGGTACTACTACAAGCATTGCCTTGGTCGTTGACGAATGTCTGGATGAAAATCTTGATGGTTTGAAGTAGGGATGGCTCGGTACGCGTACCGGTACCGTTCGGTTCTCGGACCAATTCCAAATAGAAATAATAGTGATCATCCCTATCCCAGATCTTTGGAGTGAGCAGGGCAAAATTTTAAAATGAATGCGTGCCATTATGTAGTCGTTTTTAATTATTTAATAATAATGAAATGCACTTGGCGAAGGGAGCGATGTAATTTCCTCATCATCAGCTGGCATGTTCCTGTGACAACGCAGCACGGTGTCCGTCAGCAGAAGCACAGACTAGGCTAATTGAGTAAAAAGGCTATTTTGATTACCCCATTACAGTCACTTTACAGTTAGTGCTATCATACAAATACACTTACTTGTAAGGTTTAAAATGTCCAACTACAAACATTTCAGCTAAATGTATATTTTAGTCAGAGTTATTGCGCTCCTATTTCATTGCGCTCTGTGTTTGATGCATGCGTTCAGAACCAAGTCTGTGGAGTTAAGCGAAACATCGCAAAATGGAAATATTTCCATGGCTTTCTAACATCTACAGATGGAGAATATGAAATGTAAGTTATGCATTTAAGAAAAGAGCACATAGCTCAAACAGCGCGTCTCTGTCAGAGCCACTTTAAACTCCAAGATTCATGATATACGTAATTTATTAACATTTAATCATATGATCGCAAGGTTCATGTTTACACTGTTAATATGCACGTTCGTTAGCAAGCTAATTTCTTAATCTAGTAATTAGGCTACATGTTTTTTTTAAAGTTGAACTTGCATGAATGTTACATGTCTTTGTGCTCTCTTGTGTGAGACGCGAGTGCAACGATGATAGATGTCTCTCTAGAAAAATGCAATAAATATGCGTTCTTCTGTGTGAACGGCTTGGGTTCAGTTTTGAGGTAAACAACATCTTCTCCACATTGATGTTATCTTTTTCCGCTATATTTTGAATGTGCAGCACCGCATCGAGTGGGTTCAACTGGACAGGCTAAAGAAAAAAGCATTAAAATGCAACGACACCTCGTCATCGCATTTTTTGTGCCAAGCTGCGTGATAGACACCTAAAATTCGAATGCAGCGCTTTGCATTCGAATGTGGATTTTTATTTTAAATTCGATGAATATTAGAGAAAAAAAAAATTGACCGCCCTACTGTCTGGTGCGGCTGCACCGGCGCTGGGACGAGAAGGTGATGAGAGACGAGTGAAGAGACTAAAAGCCAGGCGTGTCACTGAAGTGAGGCCTTTTAAGTTCTGTAGAGGTCACACCTCTCGGGGGTCAAAGGGACAATGGTGACTTGCACTTCTGGAGGGAAAGTTTACGACTCTTTGTCACCGAACGTGGTAATTTGCAGATGTAACTGGATTGGATGTTGATGCAAAAACTACTAAAGATTCTAAGAACAGTGGCCTGTTCTACCTTTTTGAGGCGCTAGCTGCATTTCGGGGGAAGGGTCCATAGACCCTCATAGTGTTATGGAGTATTTGTTAAATATAACATGTCAACGTATACAATATAATGTGTCTGGTTGGTCCAGATGCTACAATTATAATTGTGCAGCCCTACAAACAAGCACAGCAAACCTTACATTTTATTGGAAAAATTGCAATTGCATTTTTTTTTAAATGTTACCCCCCCAAATCCTGCAGCCCTTCAGCAAATCTCCGTCTGCTGTGAAGGTGCGGTGCGGCCGACCCCTGCTCCGCTTCAACACGAGGACACCTGACCGGTCTGCCTGAGAGCATGTGATCGGAGCAGCTGCCAGGCTATGGGTCACGGATTGCAGCGTTCGCAGGCCTATCTGCTTCTGAGCGCCGCGAGGATCCGTTAACAGGATTAGAGCGGTGGAATGAGATGATGATTTAATCAGGGAGAGAAAGGCGGCGGCGCTGCGCGAGGTGGACGATTATGAGGCCGGACAGTTTTAATAAAAAGCAGGATGCCGTCATGTCACGAACAGATGATCGAGTCAGATCAACAGACTGATTATTTGCTTTGTTTAAAGGGAATATTGTCAGACGTCATGAGCTCGGTGTGCTTTTGCTTTCAGCGCTTTAATGAATGTTGAGATATTGAGTTGGACGAGACGTGATCCCTGTGGATTGGGATATATTATCTGTCTGGCGTGCTGGGAAAACGCCCAACTCTGAGGGAGAGGCGCTGCTGGAGGATGTTAGGACGGAGTCTGATCTTAAATCGAAACACCTGTGTTTTCACGCTTGTTCAGAGGGTTGTGTGTAGGCCCACATTTTCAGTACTTGTAATTTCCCACAATGTGTACCATCTGTCCATATTTGTGATAAATAACGGTAACTGAAAAACTCATGTTTTCTGCCTTAAAGTTTATCTACATGCAATTCTACTGCTGTTAATGTAATGTACATGCAATTCTACTGCTGTGTTGAATAATTTTTTTTTTTTTGCAAAATTGCAATAGTTTTTTTTTGGGGTAATTTCACCTAAAAATGACACTTTCTATTCCAGGAAAATGTACCAAAATTATGAATCACTTATTGTTTGTATACAAATATATTTTGGGGAACAAATGTCCCCACAAGTATAGTAATACTAGTACATTTGGACCTTGTGGGGGCTTTTTTTTTGGTCCCCGTGAGGTAATGGATTATAAGTACATTTCAAGGACACATTCAGTACATGTAAGTGTATTTTACAAGAGTTTCATGAGGATTGGTAGCTGAAATAAAAAATTAATGGCAGTATTTATTTATTAAATGTCATTATAAATTGGATAGTTCCCTTATTGTTCAATAATGTGCCCCAGTCTGTCGAAAACATACAAATATACAGATTTTCAAAGTGAGCATCACCATGTTGTACTCGTTTGGTTATTTGGTAAAAATAAACACACATGGCAACAATTAAGGAATATTTCCTGTTCATATAATCTTTCATCTTAAGTCATTTAGAAATTTCTTAAAGGAATAGTTCACCCAAAAATGAAAATTAGCTGAGAATTTACCCGCCCTCAGGCCATCCCAAAATGTAGATGATACATTTATCCAAATCTGATGAAGAAAGAAACTAATTTCATCATTAGCGCAACAGTGGATCCTCTGCAGTGGATGGGTGCCGTCAGAATGAGAGTCAAAATAGCTGACAAAAAACATCATAATAATCCACAAGTAATGACTCCAGTCCAGCAGCGTGTTTGTAAGAAACAAACCCATCAAGACATTTTAACTTCTTACCAAAATACGCATTCATAATCCATAATAATGCTTCCTCCAGTGAAAAAGTCAATCCCTGTTGTCCTTTCACATCAAAATCCACCCACAAATTGGTTTAGAACAGTTTTGAATTGTTTTCAATCGTGATCTGTGCAGATTTCTCTCTTGATTCAGACGAGACTACTTTTGTTTTTACTGGAGAATGCAGTATTAATAATAAAGGCCTTGTATTTTAGCTAGAACGCAACGGTTTGAAGTTAAAAACGTCTTGATGGATTTGATTCTTATAAACATGCAGGTTTTCTCTTCACGAGATGTTGATTGGACTGGAGTGGATTACTTGTGGATTATTGTGATGTTTTTATCAGCTCTTTGGACTCTCATTCTGACGGCACCCATTCACTGCAGAGCATCCATTGGTAAGCAAGAGATGTAAGGCTACATTTCTCCAAATCGGTTCCACATCTTGGCCTGAGGGAGAGTACATGTTCAGCAATTTCATTTTTGAGTGAACTATTCCTTCACAATGTTTTGTGAATCTGGTTTTGTATGACATCAGTTTCTGAAGTGTATTTGTCATTTGTTCATGATATAGAGCGCTGTATTTCAGTTTGTTCTCGGCTCTGACTCTGGTCTCCTTCTGTTTGTAGGAGGCTGGACCCCTCCGAGCGTCCTCTTCAGATGGTCTATGATTACCTGACTGCTATGGGCTATGAAGACCCGCTCCGTGTCCAGCAGGAAGCTGCCAACTCAGACCTCAGCTGCATGATCCGCTTCTACGGTGGTGAGTTGTGGGCCGTGGGAGGCCGCTTTCTGCTCTATTGTCCCAGAGCTCTGTGAACACTTTGCTGGCTTTACAGAGCAAACTCTTTGAGTCCACCAGAGCTGTTTTGTTGTTTCGTGTACACTCGAGAGGGAAGCTCGAGCACCATTTCTGTGACTAGGTGTAGTCAAATACTACTGCACGGGTGCAAATCTGGCAAATACAAGGCCCTTTCCCTGTTCTCTCTTTGGCCTGACAGCTGTGGAATGAATAATGGGCTTTTTCTCGAGTCGGGTATCAGTGTGTGTCAACATCAGTGTTGAGGGGGTTGTGTCTGATTCTGGCTCTTTCTCTTCAGTCACACAAAGGATGCCAATTAATCTTTTGTTCCAGCATCCATCATGTACAAACCTCTTCCTGATGATGTGATTGGCGGCTTTTTTTGAGATTGAAAAAAAAATTGCATCAGCAAAATGTGTTTTTCCTCCTTCCAACAAAAAAGTACTGTGGCAGTGCCCCAACGCAGTTGTATTGGAAGGTAATACTATGGTATTAAATGATGCCATGGCATGTCCAAAATAAGGTATTATTGTAGTATCATATCTAGATAACCATGGTTATACCATCATGCTTTTTTGCTGGCCTTTTCTGTCAAAAGAAAACCTGAGTAATGAATCAGTCCATATAAATACTGTTGCAATTTACCATTCTTTTCTCTATAATCTACACACACACACACACACACACATATGGGTCAATGAAGTATAAAAGGAAGGCAAAAAATACCAGAGAAATTCTTAGAAATACCAAAGACTATATAAATACAGAGACGTTTATTTTTACAATGAATGTGAGAAAATGCAAAAAATTTTGTATTTGAAGTACTAAAATGACTAAGTACTACCTTACTAAGTAGAAATATATATTAAAAAGACAAACACTTTCCCTGAAACAGACTTTGGAAACATACTATTTGTATTCATGGTGGTTTCATAAGGGTTTGAAAAATGTGTATGCCATTTAAGAAATGTTTTGTGTGGTGTGGTGGTCATGTGGTGTGACCATAATGAAAAAGTAGTTTTTTTTTTATTATTATTTGTTTATTTATTTTAGTTTTTGGAGAGTTGCACCACATAAAAATGTGCTTGCCTTGTCATAAATTGGCCAATATATGATGCATGTAGGAGGCTTATTGAACATGGCAAACAAAATCATGAGGGTCTACAGAGTCCTCTCTATCATGTCATTTCCTATTTCTTGTTTCCTGTGGCTTTAATGTGACGTTCACTGTGCATTGAATGGCAAATGAGTAAGCAAGCGAGTGGTTTTTGGCCACAGCTTCTGCATAAATGTGTAAATCTTAAAGCAATGTCTGAGGCATGATGCATTCAGCTCAGTGTCGATATGAATGGACTTGATTACATGCAGCATTTTCCACAGTTTTGTTTTACATTTAAATGTTGCACAGTGTGAACATAACCAAAGATATTCTGGTCCCTAGATATGTTTAAAACTAAAACTATTATGAAGCATTTTCAGTAACTGAAATAAAATCTGAAATAAAATATAAATATTAGAAGAAAACCTTCAACTTTAAAAGCTTACACTATAAAACGATAGATGGATAGATAAATATAATGAAATGTTATTCCCTTACCTTCTCTGGGTATTAACAGCTCCTTTTGAATCACATTCAGTCACTATTACCCACCCTTTTAAAATCCATTTTGTAGTTGTTTATCGACCCCCCCCCCCCCCACCAGGATCACAAAGTAACTTCTTGGATGAATTAGATGTTGCTCTCAACCTTTCCTGAGGATGGTACTCTCCTAGTTATGCTTGGAGACGTCAACATCCACCTAGATAAACCTCAGGCTGCAGACTTCCACACTCTGCTTACTTCTGTTGATCTCAAGAGAGTGTTAACTACGGCTTCTCACAAATCAGGCAACCAACTGGACCTTATTTACACACGACACTGCTCCACTGATCATGTGCTGGTTTCTCCACTGCACACCTCGGATCACTTCCTCAACGTGATTCCTGACACAACACATACCCCTCCACATTTTACCACTTAAGTTACCACTTATCGAGGTAACTTACGCTCACTCTCACCCTCCCGGCTATCTGCTATGGTTTCATCTTCGCTTCCTCCCCTTAAACAGTTATCATATCTTGATGCTAACAGTGCTACTGATACTTTCTGCTCCACTCTTACATCTTGTTTAGACACTGTCTGCCCCTTGTCTTCCAGGCCAGCCCGTACCACCCCTTCTGCCCCTTGTCTTCCAGGCCAGCCCGTACCACCCCTTCTGCCACTTGCCCCTACCACCCCTTCTGTCTTCCAGGCCAGCCCGTTCTGCCCCTTGTCTTCCACCACCCCTTCCCCTTGCCCCACCCGTACCACCCCTTCTGTCTTCCAGGCCAGCCCGTACCACCCCTTCTGCCCCTTGTCTTCCAGGCCAGCCCGTACCACCCCTTCTGCCCCTTGTCTTCCAGGCCAGCCCGTACCACCCCTTCCGCCCCTTGTCTTCCAGGCCAGCCCGTACCACCCCTTCTGCCCCTTGTCTTCCAGGCCAGCCCGTACCACCCCTTCTGCCCCTTGTCTTCAGGCCAGGTACCAGCCCCTTGTCTTCCAGGCCACCCGTACCACCCCTTCTGCCCCTTGTCTTCCAGGCCAGCCCGTACCACCCCTTCTGCCCCTTGTCTTCCAGGCCAGCCCGTACCACCCCTTCTGCCCCTTGTCTTCCAGGCCAGCCCGTACCACCCCTTCTGCCCCTTGTCTTCCAGGCCAGCCCGTACCACCCCTTCTGCCCCTTGTCTTCCAGGCCAGCCCGTACCACCCCTTCTGCCCCTTGTCTTCCAGGCCAGCCCGTACCACCCCTTCTGCCCCTTGTCTTCCAGGCCAGCCCGTACCACCCCTTCTGCCCCTTGTCTTCCAGGCCAGCCCGTACCACCCCTTCTGCCCTTGTCTTCCAGGCCAGCCCGTACCACCCATTCTGCCCCTTGTCTTCAGGCCAGCCCCCACCCCTTCTGCCCCTTGTCTTCCAGGCCAGCCCGTACCACCCCTTCTGCCCCTTGTCTTCCAGGCCAGCCCGTACCACCCCTTCTGCCCCTTGGCTGTGAGATGTTCTCCGTGAACATCGTTCTAAGCTCAGGGCTGCAGAAAGGGTTTGGCGCAAATAAAACAAACCCTTAATGTATATCAGTCACTCCTCTCTTCCTTCTCTGCTAATGTCTCCACTGCTAAAAGGACATACTATCATAATAAAATTAACAATTCGTCTAACTCTCGCATGCTCTTTAAAACATTTTCCACCCTCCTTTGTCCTTCTCCTCCCCCTCCTTCGTCAGCTCTAACAGTTGACAACTTTACCACGTTCTTTATTAATAAAATTAAAACCATCAGTGCACAATTTTCCACACCACAATCGGTCAAGCACATCTTACCAGCAAACATCCACTCGTTCACATCCTTCTCTCCACTCTCTGTGGGAGAAATCTCTAAACTCATCCTTTCCAGTCATCCTATTACTGGTCCGCTTGATCCTATTCCATCTCATCTCCTTCAAGCCATTTCTCCTGCACTCACTCACATCATTAACACATTTTAGAGAACTACAGTTTCCCTTCATTACGTAGACATGATACATTATCAGCGTGGTCCAGTATGCTATATACAGAGCGAGAATAAAATGCGTTATTCTTGTAATATTATATGCTTTGTACTGTAATGTATTCTCACGGGTGAATGAGACCTGAGGTAATCTGACAGTGTTGATGCTGTCTCTCATCGGGTCGCTGGTTAGCCTCTGCTCCGTCTGTGCGCGGTCATGTGTTTTGGAGGAGGCGTGGCTTTGGAGAGTGATTTGCAGGGAGGATGGGCTCTTATGCTTTCGAAGCTAGCTTGCTATTGCTAGCCTCCCCCCGAAATCGCCTACCTTACCTTTAAGCATGCACAACAATAACGATGGATTCTTACATAATGGAAAGCTTTCATGAACTGCAATATAAAAACTCCGCCAATGGATGCATCCTCCATACTGTCCTTCCTGAGTGTATTTAAGCAGCGGCTGTCAGACAGACTATCTCTGGGCCTGAGTAACCCACGGCTCCCCTTGGTTTGGGGCAGTGAGTAAATGCCCATCTGTCAGGGCCTCAAGGGAACGGAGATGTACCATTCCTCATCCTCAGGTCCTGTCAGGGCCGTGGTGGTGAGGTACAGTCCTGATATATGGCCACGGAGACTGAATGGATGACCTGCATCCTCCTCATTTGTACACTGTGACTGTGGGGACAGGTGAGACTTAGTGGAATAGAGTGCTGTGTGTTCGCTGTCCTAAAACCATCCCGACATTTCAGAGGTGAGGAAGACAATCAATATCGTATAGTTTGGTAATGGTACTTTATCACAATGTTGCATTGATCTACCGACGCCAACTATTGATTTTCAGTTGTTCTTATTTTACATTGCAAGGCTTTATAGTTTCTTGGGTATCACAAAACAAACATCTTTTGAAATAGGGCTGATGATGCAATGGATGAGAATAAATCAAACTCTATTTGTGATGATAATGTCAGCACACCCCCAGGTGCTGAATGCTGTACTCACACATTTGTGTCTCGTTCACTGGTGTTATTATTTAATAATGATATTTAAGGATTGTAATTTACAGATTTCAGGCCCAGAATGAAGTTTATGGATGCATTTTCTCTGCTGGTTTGGTTGAGAATCTGTGGAAATCTGGTGCATGTTGAATTTGAACTGGTGCAAAATGTATGGCAGTGTTATCAGTTGCTGAAAACTTTATGAAATGAAACAAAATATTAATAAACAATGATAAGGAAAGACTGACAGTATGTGAGCAAATGTAAATTTATATAATTTTTATCAAAAATACTTTTAATTTATTTTAGATGTAAAACAGTTACTTGAGCATGATATCACTAAAAGGAAGTGTTTTATTGGGTTAAATGTGCACTTGTAGTGTACTTCAAAACTTTTTTTTATTTATTACTATACTTGCATTATTTTTTAAATAATTCAACGGCCCGTCTTAACTATTTAAGTCAATTATTCCGCTTATACTACGGTTGCCACACTTCAAGACATCGATCAAATTACAATTTGATGAATTAATTTTTTTTAAAATTAAGATGTTTCATATTTATATTTTATTTTACAAGGCATTCGTCTGTTTTTTAATTATGGAAGTACTACTTCAATCGCTATTGTAAAAAAAAAATCTTGAGTAGGATTATTTCTTCTGCATCTCATCCAATGTAATATTTTTAGTGTTAAAATATTTATTATACCTCCATAATTATATATATAAATAAAAATAAATTTGCTTGCTAATTCCTCCCTCCCCTGCTTCAAAACGTAATTTTAAACCGTAACGGAGGATTGAGCCCAATCATAACACAGTTGAAACAAACCAAACAGGGGAGTAGCAGACTAATACCTTCTGCTGCTGAGTTAATAACTAAGTTATGAGACAGAGAGAGAGATTAATGTTACTTTAAAAAAAGACTCTGTGAGTAAGTGATCGGCAGCAATGTCTATAGTGAGACTTTTCACTAATTGATGATGTGTAGCTTTAGAGCGCAATCACCTCAGTTCAAGCAGCACGTGAACAGATCATCTCTTCCTCTTTACTACTAGTTATAGCATGAAATAAACACGAATTAACATTTGAGTTATGTTGTCTCAACCACAGAAAACCGAAAAGACACCACAGTCCACCAACGTTAATCTAACTCTCCTGTTTGGGTTGCTTGTCAGACAACATGGCGGATTTGGCATTCTGATTGGTCAGATCGCCTGTCAATCAAACTCCCAGCGACGGTTGAAATCCCGCCCTACATTCCAGAAGCCATTTCATTGGGATAAACGTCACTATAAGGAAGAAAAGACTATCCCAACTTCTGTTTCATGCCGACTTTAAAGGCATAGTTCACCATTGACTTACTCTGGAAATCAATGGGGACCAGCAACTGTTTGGTTACCAACTTCAAAATATATTATTTTGTGTTCAACAGAAAAAAAAAATTCATACAGGTTTGGAACAACACAAGGGTGAGTAAAAAATGAGAAAAATGTCCTAACTTTACATTCAATTCACACTTAATAAGTGCTCTTTTTCAAAGTATAGGATTTGAGGGACTGTATCCTTTCACAAGGACGTGTGCCTGCAGAAGAGAGCGCAATTACAATTGAAGCGGCCATTGTGTTGAATATGATTCGCATCATGTTATATACCAGAATAAATAGTGAGTGAACAGATGAGAGCTGTAGCCTAGGTGAAATATTTTGTGTATTTCTGTTTGTCTTATGCCTCCAAATCTCATCTTGTAAGATGATAGACAATCAAAGATGCAGAGCGGAGGGAATTTGAGGTGTCCGTCATGATCCAGCATGACCAGTTTCATTAAAGGGTCATAAATGCTCATTTTATCCCTTTGTTTAGGCAACAACATAAAATAGATGTTAGTGTGTTGATGTTAACAAAAAATTAGTGTATGTTTTGCGTTAATCTCTTTTACTGTGTCATGGTGAACACTGTGTTTTTATCTTTGTAAGACGTGTTATTATGTAATTGTTCCCAGCAGATGGTTCAAGGTACAGTGCAGCTGCGAAGAAAAAGAAGAAAAGCTCCTTACAGTATATTAATGTTGTTGATATTTTGAATGTATGCTGGGATCTGTTTTGATTTCCTCTAATACACCAGACAGCTTCAGGGATTTATTTAAAAGGATATAGTGACATGTTATAAATGCATGCATATTGTGTGTGTTAATTGGGAGAGTGAGCGAGTGTGTGTATGTGCTCATAAACACGTTCCTATCCCTATTGAATCAATGTGAGCATGCCAGAAGACTGTTGGAGAGAAATTAGTTAATAGTAGTGTAAGCCAATATTTTTTCCAAATATTTAAGTTAGCTGTATTTTTTTTTTGTCAATACACAATTATACAGTGTTTCATTAACCCATCCAAGTCCACACCACACACTCACACACACACACACACACACTTGATCACACACACACACACTTGTCACATCCACACACACACACACACACACACACACACGTATCACACACACACACACACACACACTGTGACACACACACACACACTGTGCACACACACACACAACACACACACTGTACACACACCACACTTGAATGGACCACACACACACACACACCTCTGGACACACACACACACACACACACTGCTGTACATCCAGCACGAACAACACGCATTTAAAGCTATAAATTATATTAACATTTACTATAGCCTCTATCTAGGAAATATTATTATTATTTAATTATTCTGATTTCGGGAATGGTGTTTTATTTTCTCCATTTGGTGGCTTGTTAAAGGAAAGATTAAATTTTACAAAAATGTTAATTTTCGGTTGAGTGGAAAGGAGGAAAACTGCTGTATTCTGTTAAATATATATTGTTCACATTTGGACTACATTTTCACTATTAATAGCCAAGATGATCACAACCTATCTGATGTTGTAAAATGTCAAGGAAGAAAGAGAGAGTGTTTTGGTGGCTTGTTAGAGAGATTGCTGTCCTCAAGGAAGAAAGAGAGAGTGAGAGAGATTGCTGTCCTCACAGTGAGTTAAATGCTGGCCAGAGCCTGTGAGATTTGGCCGCTCGTTTTGTTAACTTGTGGGAAAAACACACGTCCAGAGTCAGAGCCAGCTCCGAGTGTGTGAAGAGCTACGGACAAACACTCAGTCAGTGGACTTCAGAGTAAAAGACGCCGTGTCTCTGATAATCTGGACAAAAGTTGCTCAAAATAAAGCTTCAGAAAGAGTTTTCACAGCAATGCCATAGAAGAACCATTTTGGGTTCCACAAAGAATTAACAAGTTCTTAAAATAATTTTTTTTTTAGCTTGAACATTTTAATCTGAAGAACCTTTTTCCAATATAAAGGACATTTTGCATGTCTCCGCGGATTTTAAAACTCTTCATGGAACCACAGATGCCAATAAAGAAGCTTTATTTTTAAGAGAGTATAGGGCTGGAAAATATCCTCCTGCATCTCACGAGAAAACATTAACTAAGAGGTGGCGATTTCACATCAATCTGTACAGTTTGATTACTCTGAAAACATACTTAAACACATATATCAGTGGGGTCGTTAGCATATCAGACGAAACGGATGAGTAAGATCTTTATGCTAATTACCCACCAATTTGCCAAAATGTTGAATAGTTAATACGAATTGTCAAGTGTGTAGAAATATCGATGTCCTTGTTTTAACCTTGTTTTATTTGTTTTGTATTTAGTTTCTGGCATGTCTGCCAGCTCAGATTTCAGATTTCAATTTAAAGCTTGTTGCTATGTTGATAGTTGGCTATTTGAATAAGACAACATCAGAGCCATATTCGGATATTCATGCATCTTGTTGACCAGCATCTCATTCAATAATCACAATAAGCTTTGTTACTTTAAAATTCTGTGTTCAAAATACATGTGGTTTTGATGCTTTATAAAGTGGTTTGACAGATCACTGTAGTGCGGCACGTGAACCGATCATTTCTTCCTCTTTACTACTAGTTATAGTACTTAATAAACATGAATGAATGAACAGCAACAAAAAACAAGCAAAAAACACAAACATTTGACCCTCTATCAATTGCATATTTATTCTCTAACTGCTAGCTTTTCTTGTAAAACTAACACTAAGTTTAATGTTTCTATATTTTACATACTAGTTTTCAAAAAAAAGAAAATCTTTCCTACGTGTACTGCGTTAGGCAAACCAGGACTTGTAATGGCACTTGCATGTTGTTGCTCTTTTGTTGGTTTTGATTGCTTCTATAATGTCCTCATTTGTAAGTCGCTTTGGATAAAAGCGTCTGCTAAATGACTAAATAAATAAATAAAAATAACAGCAGAAGGTATATTGAAAGATGAAGTTTAGTTTACTGAAGTTATGTCATCGTGTTTTAATAGCTTGGGTCACAGAATGTTACATTTTCCTCAAGTCATTTCAAAGAACTCTTAGAACGGAGATTTTGGCCAAAAATATATTCTCTATTATATATATTATATTTTTACCTGTTAATGATGCCGAAATGCATGTTTTAATCGATCTGTCCTGAAATGAGTTATGACGGACACGTTTAAACGTTTATATTTCAACACCATACTGGAATTAGAAACTTAATGACATCTTTTGAATGAAAGATGTCAAATAAATTTGCTGTTTAAACGTTTGTATACAACTTGACTGTTTATACACTGTAAAAAAAATATATGATCAGTAAGTCATGGCAACTTACTGCATGTTTTTACATTACCTCATTTAAAACTTTTTTTATAAGTCCAGTTTGAATTTTCAAGTAGGTTTAATGTAATTCAAGTTGAAATTACTTGTTGATAATACTTAACTTAAGTTCAGTTGCTGCCTTTTAAATTTAAATAGGATTTTTTTTTACCTTTTAATATTAGTGATGTACCAACTGTTTTACCTAAAAAAAAATACATATACCTGAAATATTTCTGAATGAATCCGTATCATATTGATTCAAATGGAGAGCTTTAGAATCTGAATTGAATCGAATCATGAAGTCTGTCCCCATACCAGCCTATCTGCATCATTTAATTCTTCGTACTTCACAATGAATGGACGGAAAGTTACTTCAGAAAGTTACTTGTAGTGATCGACCGATATTGATTTTTTATAACCGATACTGATTATTTGTACGTTTATGTAACCGATATGCAGAACCGATATTTATTTACTGTTATAAAGTAAATAAATAACTGAGTGAAGTCCATTCTTCGCTTTGGTTTTTCCTCCTTTCAGTCATCTTAACAACAACAAACAGCGGTTGTAAAATGTTATCTTCAAATTACAATATAAACATTTTATTTCTAAAAAGCATCATCAGCAACACTGATATTAACAATAAGCAAAATAATGTCTAACGTTTTCAAATGGAGAAAATAAAGGACAGAAGTCATATCAATTTCATTTTAAACTACAGTTTTAGGTTTATAAGCTGTTTAATAGACTAAAGAGTGGATAATAATTCACTGAATAATATTCTCTGGAATATTGAAATAAGCTATAACAAACAAAACATTGTATTTTATTGCATTTCTTAACTGGCACGTTTTATCAGAATTATTAAAAATGTTTTTGTCATTCTAAATTATGAAAACTGCTGACAGCGCGGTTTATCTATTTACACAGAACTATACTCAAACTGCGATCGCTTGCGGAGATAATAAATAATTAATTTCGATAGAGATGTATTTATTTAGATGTTTATTGGTGAAATAATGGTTCTATAGTAAATGTTAATATAGTTTAGCGTGTTTCAAACAAGTGAATCTTGTATAAAGTTACATGCGGTGGCCGTGCTGGAGCTTCTCCTGAGTGAACAGTGCCCACTGCTCCAAGTGTGTGTGTGTGTGTGTGTGTGTGTGTGTGTCCACTGCTCCAGGTGTGTGTGTGTGTCCACTGCTCCAGGTGTGTGTGTGTGTGTGTCCACTGCTCCAGGTGTGTGTGTGTGTGTGTCCACTGCTCCAGGTGTGTGTGTGTGTGTGTGTGTGTCCACTGCTCCAGGTGTGTGTGTGTGTGTGTGTCCACTGCTCCAGGTGTGTGTGTGTGTGTGTGTCCACTGCTCCAGGTGTGTGTGTGTGTGTGTGTGTGTGTGTGTGTGTGTGTGTGTGTCCACTGCTCCAGGTGTGTGTGTGTGTCCACTGCTCCAGGTGTGTGTGTGTGTGTGCACTTGGATGGGTCAAATACAGAGTTATACTCTGTATAATTGTGTATGTGACTAATACAAAAAAAATACAAAATATCGGTTATCGTTTTTTTTCAAAACCGATATCCGATTATGGTAAAATGCTTAAATATTGGGAAAAATATCGGTAAACCAATATATCGGCCGATCTCTAGTTACTTGACATCAAACTTGAAGATTAATTCAACCTCAAAAATGATACTTTTCACCTTTTAAGATGCTGTATTCCTCTGCACAGATGCTCTTAAAATTCTTCTGAAGAGCTTATTTATAGAGTGTTTGATTACAGTATATTTTTCCTGGTCAAAACTCATTAGCCAGTTTCCTCCGTCCTCTCCCTCTTTTAAGAAATCGTGCTGTGGTCATGGAACAATCTGAGGGAGTGAACATCGCCACATGCTGCATTGCTGACTCAAGAGACACTGAAGGCAAAAACAGGCCCTGAGGTCTGGACTGGTCCTGCATGCTCGGGTGTTTCTGTGCAGCCGTTACTGCTGTTTTTGTGCTAAAGTCCCTCTTGAAAAGGAAACCACTGGCTGCTGCTGTGGCTTTGCAAACAGAAATCATCTGCGGTGCTGGATTTAGCCACTAATGAGGTATTGATCTGCGAGGATCCTTAACTTTTCAGGGGGAAGTAGATGGACAAACTGTGAGCTGAGACCTGTCTGGAGGACATGCAAACATATTCAGTGTTTTGCTGAACTAAAAGTCTTGACGTTTGTTTGAAATAGAAAATATTGCGGTGAATAAATACTGAAACTGTCTGCACAGTTATGATCTGTAAAATCAAGAGAGCTGGCTGGGAATCTGAAAACGTTTGGCAAGGTGACAAGAACTTGAGAGAGTGATTATATTCCAATCACAGATGTGAAACTGTGTTTGTCATCTCGATAACTATCCTCTGTGACGGCACGTCATCCACATATGGGAGTCTTATAGATTCTTTAATGTATCTGCATAGGCAAGAGGAGATGTGGGAAGATTTGAGCATACACTATTAAAAATAAAGTTCCTCACAGTGATGCCATAGAAGAACCATTTTTGGTTCCACAAAGAACCATTCAGTCAAAGGTTCTTTAAAGAATCATGTCTTTTTTACCTTTTTTATAATTCAGATGTTGAAGGTTCTTTATGGAACCATTTTTTTTTTTGTCATTTAGCAGACACTTTTATCCAAAGCGACTTACAAATGAGGACATTATAGAAGCAATCAAAACCAACAAAAGAGCAACAACATGCAAGTGCTATTACAAGTCCTGGTTAGCCTAACGCAGTACACGTAGGAAGATTTTTTTTTTTTTTTTTTTAGAAAACTAGTATGTAAAATATAGAAAAATTAAACTTAGTGTTAGTTTTACAAGAAAAGCTAGCAGTTAGAGAATAAATATGCAATTGATAGAGGGTCAAATGTGTTTTAAATAAAAAGAAGACAGATTAGATAAAATAGAATTAGAATAGAGAGTGCTAGAGTTAGAGGGTCAAGTAAAGAAGGAAGAGATGTGTTTTTAGCCGTTTCTTGAAGATGGGTAAGGATTCAGCGGCTCGGATTGAGTTAGGCAGATCATTCCACCAGATGGGAACAGTTAATGAAAAAGTCTGTGAAAGTGGATTTTGTGCCTCTTTGGGATGGTACATTTAGACAAAAAGGTTCTTCTGTGGCATCGTGAAGCACCTTTATTTTTAAGAGTGTAGCATATCCCATAATGCTTGTACGTTCAGGCGTTTCCTTCAGGAGTTCTGTGGTACACTGACGGTATTGCAATATAATACTGTGGCAATTTGGGATTTTGATATCAAGATATCACTAAGCATAATCATTATTATTACTATTAAATTAGCCATTATTAGAGTGATTTACTTTTAAACTAATCAATACTGTTGGTGAAAAGTTTTTTGTCTTATATACTATTATAATATTTGTTAATATTTTGAATGAGCTTCTTTTGTTTAGGTTTATTTATCATAATTTAATGTGCATTGCTTTTGTTTTTTAATTTCTTTATTTACTTTCAGCTTTAATAAATGTCATATTTAGCTTTAATTTATTCAGCTTTATTTCAGTTAACAAAAACAATATTTTATAGTAGCGCTGTCAAACGATTAATTGCGATTAATCACATAAAATACGCTTTTTGTTTGCATAAAGAGTGTGTTCTGTGTATATTTACTATGTATATAAATACACATACATACAGTATATATTTAGAAAATATTTACATATTTATAGTCATATAAATTATATTATAAATAAATATATTTAAAATATAAACAACATATTTGTCTGAAATATATACGTGCATATGTGTGTATTTATATACATAATAAATATACACCGTACACACACATTATGCAAACACAAACGTTTATTTGTTAATGGTTTGTCAGCACTAGTTTATAGATAGTAAACAATAACAAAACATATTCTGGTATTTAGTTTAATTGGCGTAAACATTTGATAGAATAAAAATTAAGGAAATGTCTTAAAGTAATTGTAATGTTACTTACTGCACCAAAATTATTTTTTAACGTCATAGTGGCTGTTTTAATAAAGCAAAATGGAAATCTTTCAGAGTAAAGTGCATGTGCCACATATTACTATATTCATGATATTTTCATAATGTACCGTATGTGGAGAAACCTATAATGATAGTACATTATGGCGCTTTTTATTAGTTGAATCTGTGATCTGATGAGTGATCTGAGGACACACAACCCATTTGGCAACAAACGTGCTATTAATAATGTAGCTGTTCTCTCTTTGTTATTGAGCTCAGTCTTTTGCAGTGAATTAATACATTGACTTGTAATGCATTTGCAGGAAATAGGAAGTAACAGCAACACCTATGTGTTAACGCATGTATTTTTAACTTGAGACATTATAGTAATGGCTGCTAGTATTGGTCACATTTAAGTTGCAAGTCATGGCATTAATTAGCTGCATAAATCATAAAAAGGGGGGAAAAATAAATGGATGTGTCCCATTATTCATAACTAGAGTGGTCATGGGGGTTCGAGTCCCTCAGGAAGGCAGTTGTACAGTCTTTACCCTTGACATGTGCACTATTAGTTTGAGTCTTCATATTCAAGATCACTGTGCTTTTCTGCTTAAGCAGGGTTGGTGTTCATCTTCCTCTCTGATGCCTCAGAAGTCCATCACTTGTGTTACAGGATAGGTTTATTATGAGTGGGGCTCACGCTGAGTCCTGAGTAAAGCTGTACTTCCGCCCCTACTGGTCTCCCTGTGAGCCGGCTCTATCTATGCCGTGTTATCTGGGTTAAACCAGCACACCTATTCATCTTCGCTCTATACGGGGGATGTTGTTTCTGAACTCTGCAGGAGTCTGATCATTGCAAGACTTTGTTCTTTGATGGAGGCCAAACTCTTTGAAGCTGGTCCATGCTGAACCCCGATGAAACAAATATTATTTAAAAAAAATTCTGTCAGAAATTTGCAATGAGAAAGTGTGTTAAAGGTTGATTTGCTTCATTTTAATGAAAAAAAGTAAATTATTTTTTTTTTAATGGTTACAAAACATAAAGCACAATTTTTGAGGCGATAACACACATGCTGTATTTTGTACATAATGGAAGACAATATATTAGCATGTACTATTTTTTTCAATTTTAAGGTGTCATTTATTTAATTTTGGGCTTTATTTTAGACATATTATGGGTTGGAATGTGTCCGCTTCACCCTAGATTTAAACATGTTCATGAAATGTAACCTTTTCTTTGCCAATCAGAAGTGTTGATTGCTTGCAATAAAGTAAAATAAAATATTAATTGTTTTTGTTTAAGTGATAACATTTGGTCCTGTTGCACATAATAGCACACATTATTTTTCATTTCATTAATATGTTTATTTATGTCTATTTTGTACTTTTATATAGGTTTGAAATCATTAAGTGAATAATTAAGTGACGTAGATGTGTCAGATTCACATTGGGCTATTATTTATAATTAAAGCTAAAACTAAAGCTATAAAAGACATTTTTGTTACTTGAAATTTTATTTACTGAAATAAAAGGAAATATATATATATATTTTATTTTAGCTAGTTACCAAGTCAGCAATTCTTGTTATTGTTAATTGAAGTACTAAAATAACTAAAACTAATTACACATAAACTAAAAACTATATTGACATTAACACAAATAATACAAATGACAAGAAGCTCACAGAAAACGTACTAAAATAATATAAACTTAAAATTAATTCTAATTCAAAATATTAACAAAAACTATAAGATATCAATGATCCTAAAATAACACTGATTTTAACACATTACTGTCTGTCTGCAGGTTTGTCCAGCCAATCAGAAGTATTAGCTGCAAATAATAATTGATTAATAATAATTGGATTAATAATTAATTGTTTAAATAATAATGGTTTGAAAGTACAAAGGAGTTGCAAATGATTAATGACCACATTTGTTTTACTGTAAAGTTTCCATATTTATGGAGAAGATCTGAAACTGCTGTTGATCCTTACCTGCTGTAAATATGTTACCATCTGACTATAATAAAAAAACATCAATCTATAATATCATATAAACTGTGTTTGGTCATTGTATTGTGAGCTTGTAATTTGTGTATTGCTCTGTACAGTTATGGATTAGGGTCACATAGTCTCTTCATTTGCACGTTCTGTTTACATACTGTATATAGATATACATTTACATTTATGTATTTAACAGACGCTTTTATCCAAAGCGACTTACATTCAGGCTATACATGTTTTTGTCAGTACATGTGTTCCCTGGGAATCGAACCCACAACCTTTGCGCTCCTAATGCAATGCTCTAACCACTGAGCCACAGGAACACTATGCTATATATATAGATATGCTTTATATAAATCTGATGTGCCACTCCTGTGCTATATGCAAATGTAACGTCCCTGATAACGCTGATGTTGTGCTGCGCTTGGCTCGTAAAGACCGTAAACAAGAGGTGGATAAAGTTTCTGTGGTGCAAAAGGCAACGGCTGCTAAACTGTAAAATTATTTTTAAAGTAAATAAAACAGATTATTGGAGCATGTTTTACTAGAAAATACAATTTGTCTTTCTACTTCAAAATTTCACACGTTACTTGCAGTTTCTTTGTAATTATTTGTGAAATTTCTGAGTGAAACTAAATTTAAAGTCAAAGCAATACTGCTTCGGCGATGTGGTGCAAAAGACAGATAGTAAAGTTTGAAGACAAATAAAATGGTTTGTCTTATAAAGTGCTGACAATAAATATGAAGTTAGACATAAATGGCTTCATTGATTGTGGCGTAAAAGGCTGTTAAACTGTAAAAATATTTTTTGAAAGATTATAGGAGTATGTTGTGAAACAAAATAAATACTATTTCAGTCTTACTACTTAGAATCATATTTAATTTAAGGTTTCTTGCCGTTTCTTTGTAATTGTGAAATTTATTAGCAATTTCTGAGTGACAATTAATTTAAAGATTGATACATTTATATTAATTGTGGTGTAAAAGGCAACGGCCATTAAACTGTACAAGAATGTTTTTTTAAATAAATACAACAAAAATTATTTGAGTTACAAGAAAATACTATTTCAGTCTTTATACTTAAAATAAAATCACATTTAATTGAATGTAACTTTTGTAATTATTTGTAAAATTAAGTTTCTGAGTGAAAATAATTTCAACATATTTGTTTTTTCTGTGTATGTGCCACTTTTTATCTGGACTCTAAGACTACGTTTACACGACAACGATGTAGTCAAAAACATAAAAGTTTTTCGCTTGCGCTTAAAAAAATGTCATGTGTATATATGACAACGTTTTCAAAATGATTCACGTTTACACATATCTGCGAAAACGGCCAAATACGCTGTATTACGTATGCCAGGCCAGTAGTTGGCGCTGTCAGCTTGTTGGTAAACCGTACCTGTAGGGAAGTGACGATTATATGATGCATCTACACTGTTGGTTTAAATCCACATTTTGCTGAAGAAGCATTGGCAAACTCTTGAGCAGTAACAGCAGTACCATGTACTCAGCCATTGTTGTGTGTGTTTGTTCGCGCTTGCCTTTAAAATTGACACGTACTGCGCATGTCCACATACCTAACACGTACTGCGCACGCGCATGACGTCACTGTTTTCAAAGATTCCCGTATTTGGTGTTTACACGGAAACGATACCGGTGGCGTTTTCAAAAACGTGCACTTTGAAACCCGTTTTCAAAAATATGCATTTTCATTGGCTGAAAACGTAGCGTAAACGGCGCCTAAAGGTCTTAGGTCCGAAAAAAAAAAAAAAAAAAATATGACCTCAAATTTTGTCAATCATGTTTACACACTGCCTCCGAAACTTTCGTCCATCATAAAAAAATTATTAGGATCAGGTTTGATTTTCTGCGTTTTCGCATCCATAGCAAGCATTCTGGTAGGAAAGGATGACGAATAAAAAAAAATAAGCGTATACAAAAATTTCGGACTCAGTGTGCAACAGTGTCGGGGAAAGTTACTTTTAAAAGTAATGCATTACAATATTGCGTTAATCTCTGAAAAAAGTAACTAATTACGTTACTTAGTTACTTTTTATGGACAGTAATGCGTTACATTACTTTTGCGTTACTTTTTAAATATGAGCAGGGCTTCATTGTTTGTTTTTAATTCAAGAAGTTCTATTTATAGCAAATGTAAAGCCTTTCACACCAAAAAGTGTACTGAATAAACCTCAGGCTGAAGGACGAGTAAATCACGTCTGTACAGAAGAACACAGGAGAAGATTCAACACTCTTCAGCAATAAAAAAACAACAACAAAGCACAATTATTAGTTTATCTAAAGTAATGTTTGCTTATTAGTATGGTTGAACTGGATCATCAAAGGTCAGCAGCGAACACATCGGTTAATAAAATGGGATTAGATATATTTGTGTTTAACATTATTTAATTATTGCAGGTTTGCGTCATATTCTGAGTTTGCATTTCACTGTTTTAATTCATTTTGATGAATACTGAATCTGTTTTTTGTGAGTGGGATGAATTAATACACATTTAGTCTAGATTAGAACTACAGTAAAATCATGTACACACGGTGCACTGTCATCAATAAATGGAAAAAAAGTAACTCAGATATTTTCTAGTAAATTAAAAAGTAATGTGTTACTTTACTAGTTACTTGAAAAAAGTAATGTTATTACGTAACTCGCACTACTTTTAATGCGTTACCCCCAACACTGGTGTGCAAGGACCTTAAGTTTTTTCCATTTGGGAGGACTAAAGTTTGCAAATGTGTCCTGAACTTTCAGATGCATTTACACTTGGCGACGCGTCTGAAATGAAGGGTTTCGTGGCTCTCTCACTCTTTCTCTCATGGCAGGACTAGTAACCGCATCATCAAGCGTAATATCAGCTGGAGGCATGAAGGCCAGGACAAGATGAATGGGTTTACCGTGGGCGAGCCACATCTTTGCTGTCTGGCAGCCACTGTACAGCTTAAGATTGACTTCCAGGATTGCCTGATTAGGGGACATTTAGACGTCCTCCACTACCAAAGGCTTTCATCTGCTCTCAGACAGGCTCTTCTCCTGCATTTACAGAGGATTCCTGCGTGTATTTGAGCACTGGCTTGTTTACCACGTGGAAAGCGTATCGTGTTGGCCTCTAATGCATCTCAGTGCATTATCACTCAGTCACAGTGTTGTTCTATTAGTGGAGATTCAGGAGGAAGGTGTATTTCGTTTCTGCGGTCTTGTACAGTTTTAGTCTCTGTCCGTGTTTTTCCAGATCTCTCACTATGATGTCAGACAGCTGAGCTCACTGAGATTTATTATGCTTGGATAGACTCATCTTTGTACAGTCACTCGTATGTCATGGGTCATGTGATTTCTAGCAACTCTGGTTGAATGATGGGCATGCAGTCTTATGATGTTACAATTATTGTTAGGTGAAATATGTCCATCCTTGCATATCTATGTTAGATTTCCATAATAATACAGAAGTAAACGCACCCTGCATATTAAGAAGTGCTTGCTGACACCCTTCTTGATAGACAAAATCTTTGATATGATATTTGGTTTTGATTTGACTTTTTAGCCAATTTAAAATTTTATAGAGTGGGTGAATCTTATGATTCAGGTCAAATTTCATAAAATAAGATTTAGCGGATATATACTGTATATATATTGTCAAATGTCTTTTTTTTCAAATTTGTCATGAAAATCGGTGTCCATTTTTTGTCCATTTTGTTATTTCTGTATAGTATTTATTTATTTATTTTCAGTTTTAGTTTTTTTTGTAATTTTAGTGCTTCATCTTAACAATTAGAAATGTATGGAAGCCTGTTTCCATCACTGAATAAATAATGAAAAAGTAATTGTGACTTTTGAATCTCTCTATTTTTTTTCTCGCACCTGTGAGATGTGAGACACATGCAAATCAGATGAATAAATCGAAACAAAGAGTTTATATTTTTTGCAAATTTGCAACTTTATTTATCAGAATTGCGAGTTTATATCATGCAGTTGAGAGTCACGATTACCTTTTTAATTTTTTTTATGAAAAAAGTGAACATGCGCTTCCATAGAAATGGCCACGGACTGAAATAAAACAAGTTCAGTATAAATATAAAGCCTCTTTCACACAGCCATTCCGTAATGTGATTTGTCCCGGGATGGTCTGATGTTGGTTCATTCACACTGCCATTGATTTCCCGGAATCTGTGTATGGGTTCACACACAACCTGTAAAGACACGTGATGTTTCATGTGACGTGTATAATGTGCCGTGTACCAGTCCCTCCAGGATTTCATGGGACTTTTATCTGATTTTTGCGGCCTAAAATTTTGCTGCGGCTTTCCTCAAATTTTGCGGTGATATTTGCGGCATTTCTTATTGTTTTGCAGTGAAAATATACCATGGACAACATTCTTCTAACATTGTTATAACTTTTCTGACTTCGAGACCCATTGTAGGGCTCCAGACTAGCATTTAAGGACACCAGCACCAGTGCCTTTAAGTTCTGCAGAAGGTGGCACCAGCACCTGACAGTAAAGCACTCACCCTAATCACACATGTACATCTCGGAGATGATGTCTGCATTTACATATGCAAGACTTATTTTTAGGGTGTTTGCTCATCTGCAATACGTCTCTACGACGTTTCCTGTCAGAAGTCAAATATATATTTATTAGAATGCATGTAAAACTGCTTCTGAGACATTAATCAGATTACACAGCAGATGTTTCCCAGATCTTACATATTTATTTGTGCTGTCTGGGTAGTTGAGATGCAGATACAATTTACTTTTATTACTGTCATTCATAATGTCTAAATATAATTTGATTTAAAAAGTTGAAATGACCAATAAGCCTACAAGCTAATAAGCCTATAAATCTCTGCAGTCATATAGTGGTAATTTAATGTCCTTTTGTATTTTTGAATAACCTAAGTGTTTGTTTTCATACATTATGAAACTTTTAGTTTTATAAATGGAGGCAACCTATGAAGGATGAAAAAATAATTTCATCACATTAAAAATAACTTTCAAATTTGGTAATACTTAAAGCTTTGAAGTGCTGGGAAAAATTATGAAGCATTCAAAAACACTCGAAAACATTTGACCATTTCTGCCACAAGTTGTTCCTGTAGTTATATTAAATCAATGGTGAATGGTGGAGATTTGTGTTTATTGAACAATGTTGTTCCTGGTTTCCACATCAGTGGCGTTTCACAAGAGCTCGCTCTTTTTACAGCAGAAAGTGTTTATTATAAGTAAAATTTGACAGAAATTTGGTTTCCCCCGGTTGTTGTTGTTAAGGTACGTAAAGCCACGTTAAGCTGTTTCCTTATAATGGACTTCTATGGGGGAGAAAACGCTTGACGTGATATTCACTTTATCTGTGGAATAAGAGCTCGTTCTTTTGACTGTAGTTAGTGTTTATTACAAGTAAGGTTTGACAGAAATGTGGGTTTCCCTGGTCGATGTTTAGGTACGTTCGGCCACGTTAAGTGTTTTTCACGTTAAGTGTTTCATAATGTCCCATGATGAGAACACAAGGCTGTTCTTTCCATTTTTAAAACTGAGAAACAACCTTTCTTTGACTGAATGCGCGTTGCGATGACGTCACGGGACGAGTCTAAGCCCACAATCTGCGGAAAATTTGCGCCAATTACGAAAATTTGCAAGCTCTTGCGAAAATTGCGGAGTTTGCTTGATTTTGCGATAAATTCAGCGATCGCAAAATCCTGGAGGGACTGCCCTGCACCGTTTCACTAAACTGGCGGACGATTTCAGCTTCAGCGTGTATAGTGAGGAGCTCCCTGATCGCTGCTTCACTCCAGTTTACACAGTATTCGTTGTGTGAACGTTGATCTGCATTCAAAACAACCGATAAAACAGTCGCACGATAAAGTGCGTCATCACTACAACATACCCTTTACAGCATTGATCCGGCTTTTGTTCATACAATGCTCGTTCCGGTGTCCTGACATTTTATCCTACCCGTCAGATTTTCCTATCTCGGATTACTGCGCATGCGCGCATCAATATTGCATCCTTTTTCTCACGCTGAACAACAATATTTAATGTATCTGCATTGCTGTAATGGTAGATTTAGGGTTGGGGTAGGTGTAGACGTTAATAAAACGCAATCTAATAGGTAGAAAAAATATTTATTGTTGGTTTCCGGTACTAGATGTATCCCTTCTATCCACAACCGCGAATATAACATGTATTTACTGTATGTGCATTACTCTAAGGGTAGGTTTAGGGTTGTGGTAGGTGTACACATTAATAAAACATAATTTAACAGGTTTCATTTTTCGTTTTAATGGGAGGTAGCAAAATCTGACAGGGTAGGACAAATCGACAGAACACCGGGACTTAACCCGGCAATGTTACTAGGTCCCCAACCCGGGATCGATCCCGGAATTAATCCCGGGACGCGTTTGTGTTCACACAGAAGGCACTCCGGGAATTTTACAGGACCAACGTGCAAGGGGTTTTAGATGTTTTTCACACATTATTTTATTTCATTTCAGCTCCATTTCAATTACTTTAATTTATTCCAGTTTTAAATTACATTTCTGTTAATTAAATTCAATTAATAGTTATACAATAAATTAACTAATTTTTCATTTTAGTTTCAGTTATCAATAATAGCACTGTTCACAATGCAACTTCAATAAATGAATAAATAATTATTTCTCTGATAGGCTATTTTCTGTGATGGATATGTTCATGTGTTTACTGTGCCATACTCCATTTCAGCCTTTGCTTTTGTTCCTTCAGTCATCTGAAAGCATGGTTTGCCCACAAAGCTGTTGTTAAAGTCTTTTCTCTTAACACAGAGTATTTGAAGTTAGCACTTTTAGCTGTCTTTCTCTGCTTGGAGTTGGTCATCTTGTGTTGGTCATCCAGTGTCTTCTCCCACAGGCCGGGCCGGGCTGACGGTTATTGGTTGGTTCGTGTGGTATGTTTCGTTTGGCATCAGCACTTTGGCATTGCTGTGTGATGAGCTCTCGTGTCACTGATTCCCGTGACTCATTGAGGTGGTCATCCAGCAGAAAGAGCAGAGACGTGCGGTCAGATCTCTGCTGACGAGGCAGGCTTTGACTTTTCTTAGATGTTGGATGGAAATGTGTTTGGTGACGTAGTGCTTGTTTAGTGCCATTGCACGTGTGTGTGTGTGTGTGTGTGTGTGTGTGTGTGTGTGTGTGTGTGTGTGTGTGTGTGTGTGTGTGTGTGTGTGTGTGTGTGTGTGTGTGTGTGTGTGTGTGTGTGTGTGTGTGTGTGTGTGTGTGTGTGTGTGTCAGTGCATGTGAGGACAGTAAGCTGGAAAGGCCATCTCAGTATTTCTTCAAGGCTTTTGCTAAAACTTAATGAGTTTATATATTTGCTTTGAAAAATGATAAACTTGACAATCATGTTGTCAATGTAAATTGTAAGAAATGCTGGAAATACAGTCAGAATCTAGTGTAAAATAATCAAGACTATTTTTTCACTAAATTAACAATGAAACTTAGTTTTAAGTTTAACATTTGTTTTACTAAAATATTTTTTTAGGAATGAGGCAATATTACAATTCTGGCTGATACAATAAGCAGCCTATAATTTAAAATGTTTAAAGCAAGATTAAATATTCAGTCAAAATCTAGTGTAAAATAATAAAGGTGTTTTTTTTTCAAAATAAACGAGGAATTATAATAAAACAAATTTAAAAGGTAAAAATATATTATATTTATTTATATTTTTACTAAGACTTTTTTATATATTTGGGGATGCAGCAATAAAATGGGTGATATTTAGGCATCACAAAATTGCATACAGTAATATACAGTATGAAAAATGGATATTAATTTTAAAGTTCTAAGTATTATTAAATAATTATACATTTTTCTGTTAGATGACAGAAAAGGTTCAGTATGTAAAAATAATTTTAAACAAAAACACAATTAAAAATACTGTAGCCACATTTTCCGTTTTTTAGACTGATCTTAAATTTACAGTAAAAAGTGTATGTATTTCATTAGCTACAATAATGTTAATATACCAAATTACTAAAGTTATTATATTTTTTTTAACCAGACAACAACCTTCAAGCACAATACAAATTCCCAAGAGATCATTACAGTTTTACACTGCATACAGTGAACTTAGTTAACCAATTATCAGGTTTTTACTGTAGCATTTTTACCTTATGTAGCATTAACATTATGATAATTTTTTACAATGTAGGAGAAATGAACATTCTCACACAAATATTTATTATTGACCAATAATGCTAAAATGTTCTCCTTTTATCCTAATAACTGATATGGAGAAAATATATTGTGCATCCCTAAAATCAAGCATATATCGCCACTAAAAATCGTTACAAATGTATCATAAATAGCTGGTCCTCGTGTTTGATTTGTCCTTCAGAGGCGCAGAAGAGGAGCCGTGTGCTTTGTAATGAGTTGGCGTAAAGCCAGTTTAATGTGACACAAGCCTGACTCGTTCATCAGCTAACTGCTGCATCCACAGCACGGTCCTTTGAGGTGTGCAACTCCACAGCACCGGGTCCTTTGAGGTTCATTTCTGTGCAAGCAATTCTGTATGAACTTCAGTTTCATAATATTCATGTGGGATTCTAATTCTGTACAGTTTCATTATTCATTCATGTGGGATTCTACCCCATTGTGCGGTTTTCTTTTGCAATGTACCTCAAAATATTGCAAGGACAGCACATGTCTTTGAGAGGTCATTGCAGGCTGCAGACAAAAACAAAGATGCAGTGCGACTAGTGTAGTCTGATTCACAAGCACATGAGTCTTCAGAGCCTGCTCTCAAAACAAACGATTGAGTCGGTCAGTGACTAAAACCATTTTAAAAATCATATTGTTTATGTAATTGAAAAAATCTGAAATTAAGTAAAATATAAATCTTAGATGAAAATGTAAACTAATGCAGAAATGTACACTAAAATAACTTAAATGAAAACTTGTCAACTAAATTAAAGGGCTAAAAAAACGTTGACTTTGATGTCATCTACCGATCGTTCTTTGCAGCGCCACTTAAAGTCGAACGCGCCTATTCTTTGAAAGGTTAAAGCATGTAGAGTTCCAGGTCACGTACTATTTTCGTAGAAATGAGGAAGTATACAATGTGCAGAATATGCATTACGCGTCTAGTTCCTCCTCTAAGTGGTTTATTACAGACGTTCCCACCCAAACTCACGCCAGAGCTCGACTCAGAAAACTCAAACAAACAGAAGAGTGTAATGAAAGCAGCACAGTGTCAAAGCGTTTACACTCTTCAGAAGCACAACCTGTGCGTGCTTTACTTACAGCCGCTCTCTGCATATTATGCTAGAAAAATTTAACATCCAGAATATTGCATACTTCACCAATAAATCCAAAGATTGGTGAAGCTTCCACTCAGTTTAAGATATACTCTCTCGTTGGTTAATAACTATTGCCAAATGTATGTTGTTAGTAATGCTCTGAAATTCTCCAGCCTTTGAGCTGCTCTACAATTACAAGCTACCGTATATTGGTTGATGATTGAGCTGTACATGATGCATGACATTACTGCTCTATACTTGCTACAGAGCGGTCTGTGTGGTTGTGTGTGTGTGTGCTTGCTTATGTATCACTATGAGCTGACCAATACTTGTAACATAGTTTACTGGCAGCCCTATTCACCCGTTTCCACGTCCTACTGTGAGCTCACACTTCACTACATATGGACTTCATTAGCGTGCGTGTGTGTGTGTGTGTGTGTGTGTGTGTGTGTGAGAGACGTACAGACAGTTGTTTCTTGGGGAGCTCTGTCCTCTCCGTATGCCTTTTATTTATATTTCAGTTTTATTGTTTTATAATTTATTAATTCAACTTCTTTCAATTTCTAATTTGAGGTTTTTGTATAGTTTTTGTTTGATTTCTGCTTTATTTTAGTTACTGAAAATGATATTAGCTTTAGCTTTATTTGGTAATAAACATGTTGCCTGTATTGTATATCAGCAACAGGATAAAATGTCACGCACCAGGGCTGCTAATAAATATGAAAAATATATTCAAAATGTCACCAAAATACCATTTACTCCACTTTCCATTAAATTGAAGATTATTTATTTCTCATTTCCTCTATAAAAATGGAAAATATAAATTTATTAAAACAATACAATTCATACATACATAGGGCCCTATGTAATCCATTTTATTTTTTCCCAAATTCATTTTTTTTTACTTAAAAAAAAAAAAAATGTATTTACTCATTTAATGGTTAAATTAAATATCATTAATAAAAAAGCATGTCTAATTAATTAAAATCATGAAATATGCACAATTTTGCATCAATTTATTAAAAGTTTAAAAAAATCACGTGTTTGGAGCTCTATGAAAGTTTTATTTTTTCCCACCATATGTTTTATTGTTACCAAATTCTGATTTAGCATATACAATTATTTTAATGTATAAAAATGTATGTACATTTATAACACTATTCTTTGTATTATGTTACCTTTGCATCAAATTACAAAAAATTGTTAACGCTAATGCGAAGGTGTTTCTAATGCAGCGTCTATGGGAAGGATGGTAAATTTGACATTGTTTGCTCTTCTAACTTTCGTTATCAGTCTTTCCCCATTTTTTCCCTTTTATTGAAAGTCATTAAAAACACTATCGTAGAGTTTGTATTTTGCTATTTGAGCAAATGGGAATGCAAAAAATATATTTGTGGTACGCTCCCATTCACTGCTCTTCAAGTTAACCCAACTATGACAACTTCCGCTGCTGAGAAACCCGGAAATGTGGAAAAGGTCCATTGATGTATGGTTTGTTATGATAGGACAATATTTGGCCGAGATACAACTAAAACCTGGAATCTGATGATGCAAAAAAATCTAGATATTGAGAATAATGCCTTTAAAGTTGTCCAAATGAAGTTCTGAGCAATGCATATTACTGATCAAAAAATAAGTTTTGAAATATTCACAATAGGACATTTACAAAAAAATATTCATGGAACATGATCTTTACTTAATATCCATATGATTTTTGGCATTAAAGAAAAATAGATAATTTTGACCCATGTATTGTTGGCTTTTGCTACTAAATATACCTGTGCTACTAATGACTGGTTTTGTGCTCCAGGATCACATATATATACTGTATATGACAGTTGGTGGACTTTTGTGTGTGTGTTTGCACAGAGAAACCGGTGAACGCAGACCAGCAGGAGCGGACTCTTCTGAAGGGTGTGTTCAGCGTCAGGAAGGGAAAGACGCAGCTCCATAAATGGGCCGAGCGACAGGTCATCCTTTGCGGGACGAGTCTCATCGTTGCCTCTGTCAAGGACAGCCTGACCGGCAAGATGCACATCCTACCCCTGGTCGGGGGAAAGGTAGGGGTCCACACCACACACACACACACACACACACACACACACACACAAACACACACACACACCACTCATGTTGGTTTTTATGGTTTACGGGGGACTTTCCATAGGCTTAATGGTTTTTATACTGTACAAACCGTATGTGCTATTGCCTTCACACCTACCCTACACCTAAACTTAGCCTCACAGGAGACGGTGCATTTCTATTTTCCCTCAAAAAAATTCCCTCTGTATGATTTATAAGCGTTTTAAATTTAAATTATGGGGACACTGAAAATGTCCTCATAAATCACCTTCTCCTTGTAATACCTATGTTATATACCCATGTCATAATACAAATTTGTGTCCTCATAAAACCACATAAAACATGCCCACACACACACACACACACACACACACACACACACCCCGGGATCCAGGAACAGAAAACAGAGAGCAGATGCATCAACACAGCTGTGAATGAATGAGGATGAGGAGGGAAGGGAGGGAGACACACGACAATCAGACCTTTCTCTCCAGCGTGTGGTAAAGGAACATTCTGGGTTGTTTTTTACTTTGTCAGTGGACAGTATGAGTGGCATGCTGTCGATTACCTCACACAATATTTTCAGCTCCGACTCATTTCAGCTTCAAATTTATAGTAATACACTTCAAGTGGAAGTCTAGCAGTCGAGCGGCCCAGAGGGTTTAAACGCAGAAACGTGTGGAGTTTTGTTTTTGTTCAAGCACTTACATGAATTCTTCAGTTCTGATGGAGAAAGGAAATGTATTTGCAGATAAGCAAAAAAAAGCACTATATTACATTTAATTTTAATTGCAATTAACATGAAATCAAGTTTCAAAGCATATTACATTCAGTTCACACACTTAAAGGAATAGTTCACCCAAAAATGAAAATTTTTACTCGCCCTCAGTTCATTCAAGATGTAGATGAGATTGTTTCTTCATCACAACAGATTTGGAGAAATGTATCATTAAATCACTTGCTCATCAATGGATGCTCTGCAGTGAATGGGTGCCGTCAGAATGAGAGTCCAAACAGCTGATAAAAACATCACAATAATCCACAGTAATCCCCAGTCCATCAGTTAATGTCTTGTGAAGTGAAAAGCTGCATGTTTGTGAGAAACAAATCCATGTTTCTTAAGCTAGAGAACATCCAAACGTTGTTTACAGCGAAGGAAAACCAGTCTCCTCTTAGCTAATATCAAAATCCTCCATCTTTCTTTCCATATCCTTGGTTTGTATTTCTAATTCGTGACCGGTGTTTTGTTTTCGTCACTTCTCACCGGAGCGTATGCTAGATCTGCGTCATCCGCTGGAGCGCCACTCTCTCATGAACACATGTACGACAGTTAGCGGAAGCTAGAGATTACGGTTTATAAAGTTAAATATGCATATTTTTCTTACACAAACACATTGCTTCAGAAGGCCTTTATTAAGGTCCCGGAGCAGTGTGGAGCACTTTTTATGATGGACAGATACATTTTTTGGGCTTCAAAACCGCCATTTATAAAGCTTGGAATAGCCAGGATATTTATTTTTAATATAACTCTGATTGTAATTGTCTGAAAGAAGCAAGTCAAAACCCCTTAGGATGGCTTTAGGGAGAGTAAATCATGGGGTAATTTTCATTATTGGTGAACTATTTCTTTATATCTTCAAACTTGCTTCAAGCCTCTCTGCATAAAATGGCTTTCTCCTGTGAAAAAGTAATCTGGTCTGAAACAGGTGAGAAATATGCGCAGGTCAATCACCGTTTATTAAGCCTAGTACAGTTCTAAACAAATACACTATGGACAAAAGTATTGGGACACCCCCTTCTTTAGAACAGAAAAAGACATTTCCATAAATTAACCGTTGGCGTTAGTTCTGGCAGGTCACGTGAGTCAAGCTTGCATCGCCTGATTCTCAGCTGATCACATCTACCTAAAAGAATACGACACCTATCGTGGCATTCCTATATAAGCTCTCTTCAGTATTAATCGGCAGCTTTTCCCGCTTGCTCAGGAGCAAATGACCCTCCTCCATCCTCCTCCCACAGTCAGGACTTGGCTTTCTGATATTCCTTGCTGAATCAGACTCTTTTCTTGAATTAGGTTACACTTAAATATCATTAAGTACATTAATGATATCTTCTTTGTTCTGTTCTGTTAATATAGCTGCTCTCTCTGCTCATTCATGACGGGCTGCATGGATGGCAGGGAGTTTTTTGCACAGAACAGAACCATACCGCCAAACCAAAACCTTATGAGAAGTATCTATCATTTTAACGATAGTGGTCCTGACAGAACAGTCTTAAATCATGTATTTAAAAATTGTATTTCCATCTCTGTTGCAACAGTTTTGGAAGTGTCTAAAGTGACTGTACCTATATGTACAAGTCATTGGTGTTCCAATACTTTTGTCCATGCATTGGGTGTGTGGGGGTGTGGGTGGATTTTGATGTGTGCCGAGATACAACTATTTGAAAATCTGGAATCTGAGGGTGCAAAAAAATTCTAAATATTGAGAAAATTTGACTTTAAAGTTGTCCGAATTAAGTCAAGTGCAATGCATATTAATAATCAAAAAATAAGTTTTAATATATTTACAGTAGGACATTTTAGGAATTTTCATGATACTATCTTTACTTAATATCCTAATGATTTTTTTGCATAAAAAAATATTAATACATAAAAGAAAGATCATTTTACCCGCACAATGTATTTTTGGCTATTGCTACAAATATACCTGTGCTACTTAAGAATGGTTTTGTGCTCCAGGGTCACATTTTATGCACTCATATTTTAATCAGAATCGATGGTTTAAAATTAAAACATCGTAATGATGGGTTTGTTTCTTACAAACACTCAGCTTTTCACTTCACAAGAAGGTAATTGATGGACTGGGGTCGTGTGGATAAATAAAAGTATATCAATAGTCAATAAATATTTAGGTAGAAAGGCTGCTGCTGAGGAAGAACTAATTGCTGAAGTTTCATAGCATGGAAGTGTTTATTTCCCAAAGCATGTGGTGTGTGCGTTACCAAGAGTTGACCGGTGAGATCATGCTTTCTTGACTCAGGTGGAGGAGGTGAAGCGGAGGCAGCACTGTCTGATGTTCAGCTCCGCCGGACCGCAGGCTCAGACCTACTACGTTAACTTTGACACGCTGGCCGACTACCAGCGCTGGCACCGGCAGGCTTCTAAGGTGAGTGAATGTGCTTTATCTAATCTAGACATGCATTAAGATTTCATTAGCAGACCCACAGGGCTTCAACAGCCGATCAGTGTTTCCTCTTCTTTCAGTTTTTCAATAAAAGACTGTACGCGTTTGTGTTTTCCGTACGCGCCGCCTGCAGTGAACAGCTTTGCTGAAACAGCTGTCTGTGTTTTCATTTGAGTTTTGAACACGCACATGTATTGTCCTGAATTTGTATGTTTGCTTTCTCTGCGCTCGGTTGGTGCTCATTTGTCTTAATCACCTCATTAATTGGCATTCCAAACTCCGGCTGCGTCTCTGGAGTCTAATGAGGTCTGACCATCTCTGGAGAGCACAGCGAGCTGCTCTGAACCGTCCTGAATAATGCAAACGCGTTCTGGACAGTTGTGTGCGAGGGTGATCCTGCGGTAAAGGGCTGTTTGAGGTGGCATGATAGATGAGAACGAGAGCGTGTGTGTGTGTTTTGTTTCTCTAATGTGCGTCGCTACAGCCGTTGTGCTGTGAGGTCTGATTGGCTCCATAATAAAAGAGCCTTTCAGTTCAGTTCAAGTCATTGTTGACTAAAACCAAAATGATTCAAAATCTGAAATAAACCAGAAATAAAACCTAATATTAGATGAAAAACCTTAAGCACTAAAACCTAAGTTTAAGTTGAGTTTAGGCTAAAGCTGAAATAAAAATAAAGGTAAATAAAATATTCTTTAAATAAACAAATATAGTAAATGCATAACAAAATTGCTAAAACTGAAAATATAAATATAAAAGCTAAATATAAATATTATAAAAGTATATAAATAATACTGAAATAACCGTAGTAGAAATCTGACATTTAGGGATCGGTGGCAATTATTGTTTATTTATTATTTATTTATATATTTATTTATTGTATCATGTGCAAAGCTCTTAAATTAACAAAAGTTATGACTTTATGAAGATGTCAAGTGGCATGATTAAGGAAAAAATTAATAAAATTATATATATTTTCAAAAATAAAAATGTTATTATACATTTTTTTTTTTTTATATGCATTTTTAGAGATTAATCTGGTAATATTAGTAATATTTTAAAGCAAAGTTGTTTTGTAAAAAATTTTACACAAACATCATGAATTTTCAGTTTGCTTGTTCTAATATTTTTAAGTAAAGATTCTTTACTATTTTAACCCTTTTTATAGCAATAGAAATGAATAAAGATTCTACTAAACTGCTTCTGTATCATGTTAAGACTTCATTATGTTATAATCCCAAGGCATTTGGACTGAATGATGATGTCAACGCTGAGATCCTCATCAACCCTTGAACAATGATGATTTTTGCAGCTTAAAAATCTGATTGGATGGAATTTTAATGTAGCTGATAAATAAACTATATTTCTTGGTGAATAAAATATTGTAATTCTAATTATTAACCCTGTAAGACCTGACATGAAATAACAGTCAAAAAACGGTTTATTGAACTGATAGACTAACTAACTAAATAAACATATAAATGAGTACATGTTTGCATAATATTGATACAAGCAATAAAGCATTCGAGCCAAGGCCTTGCAGTACACTGATTTTGCCGTGGTTAGGCTCTGCGTCATGCATAACCTTATTTTGATAGAAGGCGTTTAGCAGCGTGTGTAAAGAGCGGGATGTTGATGAGGTGTGTGTGTTTTGTAGGTGGTGTCTCAGACTATCAGTCTGGTGGATTTGTCCTGCTACAGTCTGGAGGAAGTGCCCGAGTATCTCTTCTACTGCCAGGACGTCACACACCTCAACCTGCGCCACAACTTCATGAGTCTGGACGGGCCTGGAGGACTCCTCAACTTCAGCAGGTAGATTCAATCTTTATGCTTGGTATACTACGGGTCAGTGGGGTTTCGTGGTGGTTATGAGCATGTACAGCACAAATAGCTCCTCTACCATTACACTGAGTCTGTGTGCACAGCAGCGCAGCGGAAACTACAGCCTAAATATATGCACACGTTTGTGATTATGCAAAGAGCATTCAAGAAAGGTTTTTCTAAAGTACACCTAGCAGGAAAACATTAGCTCCGTTTGCCGTCTTTCTGTCCACAATTTCCATTACGGAGCTAATGTTTTCTCTCTCTCGCTCTCTCTCGCTCTCTTCTCGCTCTCTCCCGCTCTCCCCCTCTCTCTCTCTCTCTCTCTCTCTCTCTCTTCCTCTCTCTCTCTCTCTCCTCTCTCTCTCTCTCTCTCTCTCTCTCTCTCTCTCTCTCTCTCTCTCTCTCTCTCTCTCTCTCGCTGCTTGTCTCTTCCTCTGTCCTCGTCTCTGTCTCTCTCTGTCTCTCTCTCCTCTCCTCCTCTCTCATCTCTCCTCTCTCCTCTCTCTCTCTATCTCTCTCTCTCGCTGCTTGTCTCACTGTCATATATTTAAATCAAATCAAATCATTTTATTGTCACATCACAAGTGGCCTTTTGAGTGAAATTCCTTGCGAGCGTGCTCCAGACAGTGCAAAAAACAAAACAAAACAAGACACAACAATTTACATATGGACAGTACGTATTTACAGACTGTACAGAAGACAATGGCAAAATACATATACTCAGTACACATGGTGTACTATAAAGAATACTTCGTTATCGTTAACAACTACACATTATACACCGTATGTACACAGTCTATACATTATGTAATCTATGCATAGTAATAATGTGAAGGTGCAGCAGATTATAAATGTACAGCAGATTGGTTGAGCAGCAAGATAGTTTTGCAGAGGTGCAACAGATTATACATATGCAGTGTCGTGGATGTGCTTTTGTATGGTGTCCAATGATAGCAGAATGTGTTTAGTGCAGATTGTGCTGTAGTCCGTTAGAACTGTGTTAAAGTGCAGTGCATGGCATGTTTTGTGAGTGGGAGTGTGTTGTAGGGTGGGTCATATTCTGACTGTTCATTAGCCTGATAGCCTGAGGGATCAAAGCTGTCCCTCAGTCGGCTAGTGCGGGATCGGATGCTGCGGAGACTCTCCCTGAGGCAACAGAGAGAGCAGTTCCTGTGGACGGGTGGCTGGAGTCTTTGATAATCCTCCGGCTTTTCTTGTACACCGTCGGTGTATGTGTCCCGGAGGAGGGAAGCTCACCTCCAACAATGTGGCGGGCAGTTCGCACGACCCTTGCAGGGCTTTGCCGTTGCCAGCGGTGCTGTTTCCAAACCAGGCGGTGATGCAGCCGGTCAGATGCTCTCCACAGTGCAGGTGTAGAAGGATCTGAGGATTCTGGGGCTCGTTCCAAACTTCCTCAGCCATCTCCAGAAAGAAGAGACGCTGATGTGCCTTCTTCAGCACTGCATCTGTGTGAGCAGACATGTGAGATCCTCATTGATGTGAACGCCGAGGAACTTAAAGCTGCTCACCCGCTCACAGGTGTCTTGTCGATGGATTGGGTGGGTCTCTCCTCTTATCTTTCTCTCTCTCTCTGTGTGGTTGGGCGGTGCGGGATGCGTAGGCTGATGGTGTGTGTGTGTTAGTGTGTGTGTGTGTGTGTGTGTGAGTGAGAGCTGAGAGCTCAGCATATGTTCTGAGTCAGACTGCCACCTCCACGGCTGTGTCATTGCCTTTCCTCCCATCATCCACATCATTCGCTGCAGACTCTCATATTCAGGTTTGGTGCTGTAGGGGTTTTTGTGGAGTCAGGCGGTTGCTCTGGGCTGGACGAGCGCTCTTTGTCAGTCATCCGTCCATGAAGAGCCCTGTCTGAGGGCGTCATTGGCCTGTGGTAACAAGGATACAAAGGCCATTGAGCCAGTACCCGGAAACAGGAGTGTGGGAAATCAGGCAGAGACCCGGACAGGCATGCGATGATGTCACTCGGTTTGAAACAAGAGATTTTGTGAATAATAATAGTCCTTTATACCGCAAGTGGTTATTTTATTAGTGCTCTTTGCTAAGCCATCACTGTTTCCGCTGCTCATATTTATAGATTTGAGCAAAGCCATAACCCTCAGCTCGTCCTACGCTGCTTGTGCTACAGACATGAATGAGATTTAACAACAAGCCGCTTGTCGAGGAGAGCTGTGCTGTTACTTTTCTAAGGGATCAGACTTGAAGATGCACAACCATTCAAATGTTTGGGGTCATTTGTTATTATTATCATTTGAAGCAAATAAATAAATTAATACTCTTATTCAGCAAGGACCATTTTATTGATCAAAAGTGACAGTAAGACATTTATAATGTTGCTAAATATTTCTATTTCAAATAAATGCACAAATAATCTATATATATGTATTTCCTGATTGCCGTTTTGACATCGTCTGCTTGCATATTTTAATCATATTTGGTAACATCTTTAATGTATTTGCCCCGATTTGATCCATGGGAAATGAAATGATAAAATATATCAATGAAAACTGTTTTATTGAGAATTTAGCTGCATGAAAATACATTATGTGGGCACAGAGAGGCAAACAAATGCAATAATAAATAATATATGTCCGTTTTGCATGTTCAGAAGAAGTGAGCTGCCCTGTGTGCAATAAAGTAAACAGGTTTGTGTCAGTAAATTGCTCAGTGCAAAGAAAGAGAAGTAATAGGAACCTTGTATTTCTTTTTTCATGATATACATAGACATGAACAAGTTCTTTGAAAAACATATATTACCTTTGAAACATTTCTTGTCTTCATGCTCTATGTTGACTATGGTTTCAATAATAATACACATACATTTGCATAAAGCATCCATATTTGTCCATGCCCTTGTTGATTAGAGTATTAAAAACTTGAAAAGTGTTAATTTAGAACAAATCAAAATGTGCGATTAATTGCGATTAATCACGAGTTAACTCATGACAACCATGCGATTAATCGCAATTAAATATTTTAATCGATTGACAGCCCTAATATATATATATGTATGTAAAATGACTTAAAACTAATAAAACTGGCAAAAGCACAATAATATTACTAAAACTTAAAAATGAAATCTAAAAAGAGAACTGATGATAAAAATGTAATAACACTTGTCCAAGTCAGACATTTAGAGGTCAGTAGAATTGTTTTAAAAAATGTTTGGCAAATGAGGATTTATTGATTGATTTAATTGATTATTTTATTATTTTATTTATTTTTAAATGTGCAAACTTTAATTTTTTTCATACAAATGAAAAAAATCTATTTCTAGATATTGGTATTAAATCAAAGTAATATTTTTTATGTTGAAAACAGTTTTTTTCTGTTTAATATTTTTGTGGAAACCTTTTTTCAGGACTCTTTGATGAATAGAAAGTTTAAAAGAACAGTTTTTTTTTAATGTTTTGTAACATTATAAATGACTTTAGTGTCAGCTTTGATCAATTTAATGCATCCTTGCTGAATAAAAGTATTAATTATTTTAAAAACAATGGCTTTTGAATAGGAGTGCACATACATATTGTACCTTGACTTTTACTTTTGGACTTGAATATGTAATATGGAGAGATGCATTTTACAGTATATGGCAGATTACTTAATACTTTTTTATTTTAATATTTATAGAATGTGTTTGATGTTTTTCTTATCCTTTAGTCGATTGTCACACCTGCAAAACTCACTGAAAGAAAGTCTCCCCATGGGACAGTAAATATGGTCTCCCAGAAGAGATATTGTCCACATTTGGATCAAAACTATCTCCATTGAACATCTTTCTTAATGTGTCTCCAGGACACGTCTTTACAGAAATGTACAATAGTTTTATGCTAAGATTCTACATTTATGGATACAATAATTTTTTAAACAATAAAAGTATTAATACATGAATACAAGTACTTATTAGAACCAGTTGTTGTTAATAAATGAGTAAATTAACTTGGACTGACTGATTGAGATCCGGTATGGTTGTGTTGGCTGTATGGTGAATTTGTATTTTTTTTCATAATTGCTGGTCTTAAATATGTAGAGAAACAGTTTGCTTGCTCTCTAAATGCATTTGATGTAAATCCATTATGCATAAGTGTTTCTCAGTTCTCATGATCGAGTCATATCACCAGGAAATAAGCGTGTCCATTAAAAGCACTGCATGTTTCCACAGATTTGCCCAGCTGAGGAGCTTAAATCTTTCTCACAATGGGCTGAGCATCTTCCCGGAGTCGCTGTGTGAGATCCAGACACTGACGGAGCTCTACCTGTCCTGCAACGGCCTGAGTGCCGTCCCGGCCCGCCTCGGAAACCTCCAGAGGTCAGCACACATCTACGGCTGCGGCCAGAGTTTAACTAATATACCGTTGTTTGTTTGCTGTTGCTGATCGAAAACAGAAAACTTTAGTCAAAGTCCCTGATCCTTTTTGTTCCTGCCAAAGTGACCTCTCTCTCTTTTTGTAATCAGCTTGAAGTGTACAAATGTGCCGTGTAGGTCATTCGAAAAACATTGCACAACATAATGAGAGCGATTATGGGTTATAATCTAAATCCTTTGATTTGCATGATTGTGTTTAAAATATTCAGTGCTGTTTTATAGCACCGCTGCTCCTGCAATTACAGTCCGCTATATTCAAGTGCGCTACCAAAGAGCCTGTCAAACGAACTTCTTTTACCTAAATGAGCCAGTGAAATGCATGAAGTTCAGCCGTGCATGTTACGCTAGCAGATTAAATCAAGCATAAAAATCAGCCTAGTTTTACTGCCCTCAGCTTTGTATAGGAGGTAAAACTGAATGAACATACCGCTCCATATTACTGCCCTGGAAACAATCAGACTAATTAGGCTATATTATATACATTTATATATATTATATATTCAGAATTAATCAAATCTCGAATTTTGTTGCTTTTAATAAGTGTGAAAAAATGTATTATATTATATTATTCTGAATAAAATCTCTAATTATGTTACTTTAATAAGTTAACCATTATAAAATGTATTATTATATCTTATGTTATGTTATGTGTCATGTAAAGTGGCAACAGAGATATGACCAAAAAGACACCAGTGTTCAATAAATGAAATGTATTTATTCATAATATGTATACATTTGGCAGTTAATAAAAAATGGTTCATATAACAAACATAGTTCTTCAGCATAACCGTATCCGTAGCATTGTAGATTTGCTCTATGGTTTGTGCACATAATATCTCTGGGACGAGGATAAAACAAACCCATTCTAATCACATCGAATGTGATTTTATGTTATAAAAGAAGTTCAAATCGGTTCATTTTAATAAAAAATATCCATGCCTATAAATATAAACAATGTATGTTTTTACAACAATGGAAGAACTAGCATCTTTAATATAATGGTAACCGCTTTATAATTGTCCAAATGTAAAAGCGGGTCTGTTTGGCTGTGATCTGCTCAGCTTACAGACGCTGTGTTTGGATGGGAATGGCTTGGATTCTCTTCCGGAGGAGCTGGGCAGCCTCACGCAGCTCTGCAGCTTGGGACTGTCCTTCAATGACTTCCCTCACGTCCCCTGCGTGGTGGAGCGCCTCTGTGCCCTCGACAAGCTGGCGATGGCGGGGAACAGGGTGGAGACTCTGGATCTGTGCAGCCTGCTACGAATGACTCACATTAAGAGTATTGATTTACGGTGAGCCATTAGAAACATCTCTCTCTCTCTGTGCTTTACCTGCCTCCATCTCCTTCTGTTCCTCCTCTCTCTCTTCTGTCTGTCACCTGTCTGTGTGTTATTACTCTCAGCTCAGACTTTATGCATAATGAAGGATCAATGTAATAAGATCAGCTATCAGTAAATCAGCACAGCTCTGTCACACGCAGCCAGACTACAGCACCCAAATCTGCTGCTTTTGCACATTATTCTGACCAAAAATGCCCATTTTTGCAGGAAAAGACCATCTGTCTGTCATAGAATAGATAGCAAACTGTGGCTGGATGCTTTGTGTCGAATATGGCCAGTGAAATAGATCATACTACAATAATAGATTGATTTAAATAATAATATCTAGCAGAAACAAAGAAAATGTTTATAGATACTGATTGTTCACAGACATAACATAATGTACAGTTCGAATCAAAGACTTCAAATTGTCCTACTAGTATTTTTTTATTTGAAGAAATTAATACTTTTATTCAAGGATGCATTAAATTGTTCAAAGGTGACGGAAGTATTTTTGACGGTTGTGGACCGACCGTCTGAGGTTAAGGCTGCGCTGTCACTAACAGTCACGATTGCTCTTCTCACAAAGCCTGACAGTCTGTGACTCACCTGAGAGAGAGAGAGAGAGAGAGAGAGAGAGAATGAGTAAAAACAGACTGAGGTGTGTGGATTTTCTGGGTCCTGACTGCACCTGCTGTGGATTAGAAACGCAGCCAGGCTCGTAACGCAGAGCTGAGCTGTCGTGGGAACTCGCGCCGGGCCTCAGAGAGAGACCGAGGCGTCTGTCACCTGAACAAGCTTTGAGCTTTTCTGCTGGATTATCCCACCGCTCAGATTCCTCACATACTCGCCCATCTCACGGCAGAACGAGTGCAAACAGCAGATGTGAGGGGGAAATAGAGTTCAATGGGGGGCTTCCAATAAACAAGAAAGGTTTAATGCACCTATCATTTGGCCCTGATCGTCATTAGCCAACTGTGGCATCTCTTATAACGGGAAGCTGTTGGGTTCAATGCAGGGGAACACGGATGAACCATTGTGAAGGTCATTGCTGGTTCTTTCAGGCCTGACCTCCACAAAATGTCACCTAAATGTCAAGTCTCTTATGCTCACTAACACTGGCATATATTTGATTAGAAAATACAGTAAAAACTGTAATACTGTGAAATATTTTAGCAATTTAAAATAACGGTTTTCTATTTTAATATATGTTAAAACATAGTTTATTCCTGTGATCAAAGCTGTATTTTCAGTCTTCAGTGTCACATGATCCTTCAGAAATCAGTCTAATATGCTGATTTGCTGCTCAAGAAACATTATTATTACTAATGTTGAAATCAGTTGTGCTGCTTAATATTTAATAATGTAGGTGTAACATTTTTTTATATATATTTATATTCGCTATTAGTAATGTCTGTAAAAAATCTGCTAATATACTCTTTCATTGCCAGTTAGTGCAATATTAAGCATGTTTTCGCAACCTTTATTATTTGAGAATCGATTTTAAATTCTAGAAATTATATTTAGCATACGTCTGTACACACTTTTATTTCCGTGTGATGTTATAATTACCCTTATTCTGGATTTCTGAAATGTAAAATCATATTTTTATCAGACTGGAAACTGTATTTTTATGAAATCTCTGACTTCTCATTTTACCTTCATGACTCAAATGAATCAGTGAATCGTTTGTTCAACTTCTTCATTTACATTAACAGTTGAAGCGAACTGATTCCCTGAAATCATGCTTGATATAAATCAATTTAATATTCCAATATTTAATTAAATTATAGCAATATTCAATAACATTGATTTATTTAATATAATTCAGTATTTAAAAACCGCATTGCAGCATTTAGTTATTTTGGCTGCACAAGCAAAATCTACAGTAGACTTATTTTCTGAGCTTAAAATAAACATTAAAAGACAACAAGTACTCGATCCGAGGTGTCTCAGAGCTCCACTCTGTTTTTATCCTTTTCTGTCCATATTCATTTCTTTGTCCACCAACATAATTTTTGGCGTTTGGATTCTTCACTTGGGTTGATCTTCAGTACATTTGCAGCTGACAGTAGACGTGTGTTTGTAGGTTAAATGGCCTCCGCTGTGTTAAAAAGCGACACTCTGGAGCCAGTAAAACATCTCACGCAGCTGGACCTGAGAGACAACCAGCTGACGTCTCTGGACCTGAGCTCAGCCTGCAGTCTGGAGACCCTGCAGTGTCAGAGAAACCAGCTGGGAGCCCTGACGCTCAGCGGCTTCATTCTGCGCACACTCCACGCCAGTGACAACCGTGAGTACAGACCTCCACAGCATCGTTTCTGAACCAGAGGATGCCCTTCTCAGGCCTCACCCTGTGTTATCACTAATATCTTTCATAGGTCTGACCACAGTCAACATCTACCCTGTTCCCAACCAACTCACACATATGGACCTATCAAGGTAACTGACATTCATTTTGTGCATATTGTGTTCGAATCAGTTGCGAAACAAACATTTCTAGCAGCAAATATGTGTTCTGTCCAAACTAAAATAGAAAATGCTACACAATGCACCAACATTTTAGCCAGATGAAGCATAATTTGGACCAATGAAAAATTTATTTTTGCACATTATGGTTCGGCTGGTTAATAAATGTTAATTGAAATGAAATACATAACAATCATCCCAACATTTTATACAAAATGGGCAATATTACCAGTAAAAGTATTAATGTGTAATCGCTAGCATCTTTGTAAACTAACTATATATTATTTTTTACATTGTTGTTTCGGAGTACTTTTTCTACTGTACAGACCATATATTCTATTGCCCTGGCCTACACCAACCCTTCACCTAAACTTAGCGCACACAGGAAACTTTCTGCACTTTTAGATTTTCAAAAAACTTAATTCTGTGTGATTTATTAGCTTGTTTACGCGGGGGGACCTAAATTTAGTCCCCACCGTGAGAGTCTTATGTCTGTTATTCAGGTTTAAGTCCCCACAAGGATAGAAAAGATGATTTACACACACACACACACACTCACCACTCACTCATTCACTCTCTAACTCACTCACTCACTCAACTCACTCAACTCACTCACTACTCACTCACTCACTCACTAACTCACTCACTCACTCTCTAACTCACTCACTCACACACTCACTCACTCAACTCACTCTCTAACTCACTCACTCACTCACTCAACTCACTCTCTAACTCACTCACTCACTCACTCACTCACTCTCTAACTCACTCACTCTCTAACTCACACACACACACAACACACCACACACACGCACACACACACACTCACTCACCACTCACACTCCTCACTCACTCACTCACTCACTCTCTAACTCACTCTCTAACTCACTCACTCACTCACTCACTCACTCTCTAACTCACTCACTCTCTAACTCACACTCTAACTCACTCACTCTCTAACTCACTCACTCTCTAACTCACTCACACTCACACTCACTCACTCACCCACTCACAACTCACTCACTCACTCACTCAACTCACTCACACTCACTCACTCTCAACTCACTCACTATCTCACTCACACTCACTCACTCACTCACTCACTCACCACTAACTCACTCACTCAACTCACTCTCCTCTCACTCACTCACTTCACTCACTCTCTCTCTCTCACTCTCTCACTCACTCCACTCACTCTCTCACCAACACTCACTCACTCATCACTCACTTCACCTCTCACTCACTCACTCACTCACTCACTCACTCACTCACTCACTCACTCACTCACTCACTCACTCAATCACTCACTCACTCACTCACTCACTCACTCACTCACTCACTCACTCACTCACTCTCCAACTCACTCACTCCCACTCACTCACTCACTCTCTCACTCACTCTCCAACTCACTCTCCAACTCACTCTCTAACTCACTCTCTAACTCACTCACACTCACTCACACTCCCTCACTCTCTAACTCACTCTCCAACTCACTCTCACTCACTCACTCTCCAACTCACTCTCTAACTCACTCTCTCCAACTCACTCTCCCAACTCACTCTCCAACTCACTCTCCAACTCACTCTCCAACTCACTCTCCATCTCACTCTCCAACTCACCTCACACTCACACACACTCACTCACTCTCCAACTCACTCACTCACACTCACTCACTCTCTAACTCACTCACACTCACATCTCCAACTCACTCACTCTCCCCAACTCACTCACACTCCAACTCACTCACTCACACTCACACACTCTCCAACTCACTCTCCAACTCACTCACACTCACTCACAATCACTCACTCTCAACTCACTCACTCTCCAACCACTCACTCACACTCACTCACCCCAACACACTCACACTCAACTCACACTCACTCTACTCTCCAACTCACTCACACTCACTCACTCACGCTCACAACTCACTCACTCCCCTAACTCACTCACACTAACTCACTCTTAACTCACTCACACCTCACTCACTCTCCTAACACACTCACACTCACACTCACTCCTCACACTCACTCACACTCACCTCACTCACACTCCACTACTTCTCTAACTCACTCACACTCCCTCACTCTACTATCTCACTCACACTCACTCACACTCACTCACTCACACTCACTCACTCACTCACACTCACTCACTCTACAACTCACTCACACTCACTCACTCACACTCACTCACTCTCCAACTCACACACACTCACTCACTCACTCACTCACACCTCACTCACTCTCTAACTCACTCACACTCCACTCCACTCTCTAACTCACTCACACCTCACTCACGCTCCTAACTCACTCACACCACTCACTCACCCTCACACTCCTCACTTCTCTAATAGCTCACAATCACTCACTCTCTAACTCACCTCACTCACCACACACTCACACTCACTCACTCTCTAACACACTCACTCAAACTCACTCACACTCTAACTCACACACAACTCACTCACACTCACTCAGTTCTCAACTCACGAACAAACAACTCACTCTCCAACTCACTCTCTAACTCACTCTCCAACTCACTCTCTAACTCACTCTCTAACTACTCTCTAACTCATTTTCCAACTCACTACACTCATTCACACTCACTCACTCTCCAACTCAAACTTATTTCATGTACAATATCTCACTCTCCAACTAAATCACAACTAACTCTCTCTTCTAACTCACTCACTCACCCTCTCCACTCACTCACTCACACTCAAGCACTCTCAAACTCCTCACACTCACCACTGTCTAACTCACTCACACTCACTCACTCACACTCACTCTCTAACTCACTCACACCATTCCATTCTAACTCACTTGTTAATCCTCATTCATTCACACACTCACTAATTTCACTGTTTATTTCCTTTAATTCATGATCTCTACCGTGACACTAACAATCACCCACATTCACTCACTCTCTAAACTCAGAATATACTCAAATCAATATTGACACTCACCTCACACTCACTCAATCAGCTAACTAACTCAAACTCACCTCAAAGGCCTTTAACTGACTCACAGTCAGTTCTGTAGGCTCCACTCACACTCACACTGCACTTGACAGTTGGTCCAAAGATCACCACACTCACTCACTCTCAACTCACTCACACTCACTCCACTGCCAACAGAGGCTGGCACTCACTCACTCTCCAACTCACTCACACTACTCAGGTCAAGGAACTCACTCATGTGATAAAAAACATCACACACACACAAACTCACTCACTTCACTCTCTAAAAAACTCCATTCAACCACACTAGATTCACATCAGTCACTCACACACACTCCACTCACAACTCCACTCACGCACAGACTCACTCAACTCCACTCAGCTCTCACTCACTTGTGTAACCACTCACTCACACTCACATCCACTCTCTAACTCACTCGCTAACTAACTCACACTCACTCACACTCACTCCACTCTCTAACTCACTCACCCTCCACTCACACACACTCCACCTCTAACTCACTCACAACTCACTCTCACTCCTCTCTAACTCACTCACACAGACTGCACTTCTCTAACTCACTCACAGTCTAACTCACTCACACTCATCTCACTCTCACTCACATCTCCAACTCACTCACACTCACACACTCTCAACTCACTCACACTCACTCACTCTTAACTCTCTATCACTCACACCACTCAGACTCACTCACTCTCTTACTCACTCTCTGACCACTCCCATACCCGACTCACTCACACTCACCTCACTCTGCAAACTCACTCACACTCACTCACTCACTCACTAACTCACCACACTCACTCCACACTCTCTCACTTCTAACTCACTCGACTCCACACTAACAACTCACAGAAGATCTCTCCCTCACTCCAACCCTCTCTACCTCACCCCCACACCCACCCACACCTACACACCACCCATGCACACACACACACACCGCACCCACACACACACACAATCACCCACACACCCACACACACACCCTCTCACTACACTGCTCACTCACTCACCACTCACTCACCACTCAGTCACTCAAGACTCTCACACAAACTTACTCCCTGACTCAAGAGGGGCTCTAATTTTCTGAGCCTTAAAGTGGGGTTTCCTTAGCTTCTTGTTAGAGCTCCCTTCAACCCACGATATAGACTGCGGTTCAAATCACGCTCCGTGCGAGTAGGAACCGTAACACACACACACACACACACACCACACACACACACACCACACACACACACACACACACACACACAAACAATGACACACACACACATATATATAATATATATACACTGCTGCTCAAAAGTTTAGGATCAGTAAGATTTTTTATGTTTTTTAAGGGAGTCTCTTCTGTTCATCAAGGCTGTATTTATTCGATCAAAAATACAGATAAAAACAGTAATATTGTGAAATCTTATTACAATTTCTAATATTGGTTTCCTATTTTAATATACTTTAAAATATAATTTATTTCTGTGATGCAGCACTGAATTTTCAGCATCATTATTCCAGTCTTCAGTGTCACACAACGAAAGCAGATCGAATACAAAGAATAGAGAACGCTAGTGTTACAGGCCTTTTTTTAAAGAAAACAAGCAGTTATAAAACCAATAGAGAGTGCAAGTGTTAGAGAGTCAAGTCAACAAATAGATGAAATAGAATTAGAATAGAGTGCAAGTGTTAGAGGGTCAAATAAAGATGGAAGAGATGTGTTTTTAGCTGATTCTTGAGGATCGGTAAGGCTGCTGGGATTGAGTTGGACGAGCGAACATTTCATTTAAACGTCTGTGAAAGTGATTTTATGCCTCTTTGGGATGATTTCTTTTATTAACTAAATATTACCCTTTTGTTCATTTAAAACATAAAATTACTCTTACCTAAGCTAAAATAAAAAATAGTTGCATTTATTTTTTTTAAATCAGAAACTAATAAAAATGACAAAAGGGCATAACAAAATTATTAAAACATATAAAACCTGAAAATATTGAAAGAAAGGCCATTTCAAGATATTAATAAAAATGGTAAATACTTGTAAGGATATCAATAATCCTAAAATAACACTGCTCTATACTTACTAGTGTACTTGCACTATAACATGAGCATTGTAATGCAAATGTGACCGGATGTTGCTCGGCTCTTTTACAAGAGGCTCAGCGCGCTCCGCCGTGTCCTTTACCCTGCTCACTCCTGTACAATCCTAATGCTCTGATGTAATTAGCCTGGAGTTAATTCCCATCCTTCCTGCAGGAATCTCCTGGAATACCTGCCAGACTGGGTGTGTGACAGCAGGAAGATTGAGGTGCTGGACGTCTCCCATAATCTGCTGTCCGAGCTCCCGGCCAGGTGTGTGTGCGTGCGCGTGTGTGTTTGGCGTGGGTGTGTGCATGTGTGTCTGTGTGCGCGTGGGTGTGTGCATGTGTGTCTGTCTGTCTGTCTGTGTCTGTGTGGTTTGTGTGTGTGCGCGTGTGTGTCTGTGTGTCTGTGTGTGTGTGTGTCTGTCTGTGTGTGTGTGTCTGTCTGTCTGTCTGTCTGTCTGTCTGTCTGTCTGTTGTCTGTCTGTGTGTCTGTCTGTGTGTGTGTGTGTGCGCGCGCGCGTGTGTGTGTGTGTCTGTGTGTGTCTGTCGGTCTGTCTGTCTGTCTGTGTGTGTTTGGTGTGTGTCTGCGCGCGCGCGCGCGGTGTGTTGTGTGTCTCTGTCTCTGTCTGTGTGTCTGTCTGTCTGTCTGTCTGTCTGTCTGTCTGTCTGTCTGTCTGTCTGTCTGTCTGTCTGTCTGTCTGTCTGTCTGTCTGTTGTGTGTGTGTATATATGTATATGTATCTATATATATATATGGTTTTTGAGGACACAAATGTGTATAATGACTTGACAACGTAAACATGGTTTATGAGGACACTTCCTGTGTCCCATAAACCAAAAGGGTAAAAAAACATACTAAATGGCATTTTATGAAATAAAAAAAAATGCATTTAGTTTTCTGTAAGGGGTAGGTTTAAGTGTTGGTTGATAGAAAATACAGTTTGTACAGTATAAAAACCATTACGCCTATGGTGAGTGCCATACACCACAAATGCAAATGTTTGTGTGTGTTTAGACTGCCATGAATTGAATTTCATCTTCCCCCGTTTCCAAAAAGAAACTGTCCTCCTGTTCCCCCATTCCAGACTCTTAATGTCAGCATTTTGTACTTATTTATTCAACAAAAATGGCCCATTTGATATGAGTGATGTGGGTTCAAGCGACTGCGGTGGATCTGAATAGAAACGGGCCGGCGTTCATCAGCAGACGCTTGATGAGGACACTCTGCTGTCTCAAAGCAAAGAATGCAGATGAAAGCACATTTCCAGCTAATTCCACATTAACATTCAGTCATTTGCATCTGAAAGAGCTAAAAGCCGTGCACAAATGAGATAATATGCGGCTTGAAGTTTGTGTCCCATTTGAGACTGAGAGTGCTGCATGAAAATGCTGTTTTGAAGGAATGGTTCACCAAAAAAGAGAATTCTGTCTTTATTTACTCAACCTCATGTCCTTCCAAACCCATCATGCTGTTATATTTTCCATGAGAAGAGAGGTGCAGCTCTTGTCCGTGCAGATACATTATTGATCATGTCTGTCAAGCTCCAAACAGAACAAAAACAATGAAAACGTGAACGTGTTATTCCCTGGAAATCTTCATTTGCAGCTCTCGCATACAATTCTTCATAGCATACTCAATCTAGTGTACTTGTTTTTGAGTACAACTAATACAAGAACCAGTGACTAATGCAAAGTGCGTCTTTTTTTTTGGTGTAAATATTTTAGATTAAATTAAATAATATTGCATTTATAAATAATATTTTATTATTGTATTTTTATTAAAAATTAATAATATTTTATTCTAATAATATTTTATTATAAATAAAAGGTTATTGTTTATTATAAATTCAAAAGACTTGAAATATGGTTGTGTGTATATTAGGGCTGCACGATTAATAAAAATGAAATGCATTGTGATATGGCTTTGTGTGATTGAATTATTTTTAAATATATTTTTGGTGTGTTTGCCTTTTTTATTGAAAGGCAGTAGTTACGAATCACGCCGACTTATGATTTAATCAAATAAATATTGGCCTCGCTTGTTTCTATGGGATATAATTATAGAATTAAATTATTATAGTTTTATTATATTATAATTAAATTATTTTCCTTAAATACTCATTTTTATTTGAGATATATATTATATAATTAAAATAGTTATATTTAAAATAGTAATTAAAGTGAAAACCTTTTATTCACTGAAAATCTTCAGTTGCAGCCATTAATACAAATATATACAAAGAAATACAAAGATTTCCACAGAAAAAAAACAATAAATGAATAATAATACAAATGAAAATCTACAGTTGCAGCCATTAATAGAGATATTGTACTTTTACAGTTGCACTGTAAAATAAATATTATTTTTCTTAAATACTGATTTGTTTTACAGTGAAAAATTACAATAATAATAATGATTATTTACTGAAACTCTTCAGTTGCAGCTTGCATGTTGTTTAATATTTTAATTTAGTATTCATTATTTGAATTATTATAATTATTAATTATTATTATTCTAGTTATTGAATATACTTATTATTATTATTATTATTATTGTAGTCATAGTGATATATAATCACAAAAGTTTTGCAGCAATATTGCAGCCCTACAAACAATCACAACAAACCTGGAGCTTTCACTCTTTCTTTTTTCATTAATTAGTTGGTTATTTATGTATTATTTTAAATCGTGAGAGAGAGAGAGAGAGAGGGAGAGGGAGAGGGAGAGAGGAGAGGATGAGAGAGAGAGAGAGATGAGATGAGAGAGGAGAGGGAGAGAGAGAGAGAGAGAGAGGAGAGAGAGAGAGAGAATGAGAGAGAGAGAGAGAGAAGAGAGAGAAGAGAGAGAGAGAGAGAGAGAGAGAGAGAGAGAGAGAGAGAGAGAGAGAGAGAGAGAGAGAGAGAGAGAGAGAGAGAGAGAGAGAGAGAGAGAGAGAGAGAGAGAGAGAGAGAGAGAGAGAGAGAGAGAGAGAAGAGAGAGAGAGAGAGAAACAATAATAGCAGATGTTTTTATTGCCATGAGGATGAGTGAATAATATTAGCATGTCCATTACTTGCTGAACTATCCCTGTAAAGGCGTCTAGACTGAAGTGTTTGTTTCTCTGCCCCTCCATGCTCACCAGACTTCTCAGCAGTCTGAGTCTGCGTAAACTGCTGGCTGGTAACAACAGGCTGGAGAGACTGTCTGACCTGCTCGACCACATCCCGCTGGAAACACTCGACCTGCAGCACAACAGGATGCGGGAACTGCCGGAGAGCTTCTTCTACAAAGCCTTAAAGTCGGTCACTCCCTCCTTCTGCCCTCTCTCTGTTCATCTTACTCTCCGGCCTGTGCTTTCTTTCTCGTTCTCTCTCGCTTTTCCTCGAGTTTTGCTCTGTTTCCTGCGTGTGGCAGGTGCAGTGCAAGCTGTGTGGACCTTTAGCCCTGCTGCTTGAGCTCTTCAGCAGACCTCCTAGTCTTTTACAGGAACTTCTCTGGGAATAAAAATCACTCAGATATTACAGATGCATACGCAGAGCTACTTTGAAACTGTAGCTACTGATGATTTAAAGAAGTTAAACTGAAGTCAGGCTACTAAAAAGGTATTCAGCTACATGCAAGGTTATTTAATTGGCCAAGGTCTTTTTAATTATATATCAGATTTTTTCATTTATTATTTAATCAGAGCAGACCCAGAAAATAAAATAGATGAATCATGATTAGAATGCTTGATTTACACTTAAATGTACCTATAAATACATCTATAAATGCTAGAATATTAATTTGAAAGCAGGGTTATTATAGTAAATTAAAAGTAAAACAATAAAAAAACATTTGTTACTTAAAATAAAATAAATCATATCTAAAATATATTAAAATAAAATATACAAAATGTAAACATATTATTTCTGCTAGATGCCAAAGCAACATTTCTCATTTTCACGTAGTTAACTTGAAATTAAACTAAATCTGAAATTAAATATACAATACATTTCCATTAGTTATTGATGGTTCATGCATTAACTTAATTAATAAAATACAACTGTTCATTGTTAATAATGTCAGCTAGGGTCCATTAAATAATATCAAGTTAATGTTAATTAATGGAACCTTACTGTAAAGTATTAACACATAACATGACAAAATGAATGACAAAAGCATACAACACAATTATTAAAACTTTAATTGAATTTAAAAATAAAACTAATTCTGTGTGTGTATACACACTACGAATGCTTGAATCTGATTGGCTGACGAACGTTCTAAAGTGTGTAATTATTTTGGGATTTTACCCCACGTGTCCGGGATTCGTCTTTGCGTTCTACAGTCAGCATTCATTGTGTTTGTATTAAAGCCCTGCGCTGTTTTCTTTATCCCGCTCCCGCTGAATTCTTACATTACCACCTGCTCACGCAAACATTGCATCAGTTGCGGCGGGTTGATTTTCTCATGTGGGTCAAAGGTTTCAAATATTGCATAAATTACATTTGACTGAAATGCTTGTATTGAAATATTGAGCATTATGATAAAAAGGTGGTAGAAGTTAAGCTTTGTGAAGGACTGCCGCTGGTAGGAAGCCTTTTAGATGAGTTTATGATCAATCTGCATAACGGTGACTGTAAAATATGTATTTTAGGAATGGAAATGACATATTTTGAGTTTTGATATGTGGGATATGGGTATTTCGCAACTTTGGGGGCTACTTTAACCCTTACTCGAACCCCCAAAAAATAAAAATTGACTACAGTCCGTTGAATTATTATAAAATAATGCACACTCCGCTTCATGGCCACATCACCACCTCAGGTGTGCATTATTTTCTAATAATTATTAAATGGACCGAAGTCAATTATTCCTTAAATTGTATCTGAATGATACTAAAATATCTAATTAAATATATTTCACTATAAAAATATGCATGAGATTGATTAATTGTCAGCTGCCTGCACAAACGATGTGACACTAAAATATTTATATTTGAATTTTTATACATATTTTTTAAAATATATGTAAAAAAAAAATTATTAATGTTTTAAATATTTCTAAAAATATAAACCGCTGAACAAGTCAGGCTACTTGGGAAATGTAGTTTTAGTTACTCCTCAACACTGGATCTAGAGCAGCACAGAGGAAGTGACATGCCTCTCATGATGTGTGCGGGAGGAAACGGCTCCGCGAGACACAGTAATATGAGTCAGAACTGCCCGCAGCTCTTCCATTTCCTGTGGCTTAGTTTACTTCTCATCCATTAAGCATCTCTAATGCGCTGCAGTCTGAGGCTTTAGTTGTATCCGAGATGATTTGGCTTTTTTTCATTTAAACGACATTACTTGTACTGTGTGTAAACTTACCAACTTGTCTTCCCTTGTTCTTCTCGTCTACTAGTTTAAAGTATTTGAATGTGTCTGCCAATGCGCTGGAGACGATCCCGTCGAGCAGCCAATCGGAGGAGAGCCTCAGCACCCTGCAGGAGCTCTATCTGACCGGAAACAGCCTGAATGAGAACTGCGCTGCTCTACTGGTGGGGCATCAGAACCTGCGGGTCTTGCATATGGCTTATAACCAACTGCAGTCCTTCCCTGCAAGGTACGAGGCCTTGCACTAGTGTGCCTCCATCCACAGGATGGGAGGAGCCTGTTATTCAAATGACATGTGACCCTGGAGCACAAAACCAGTCTTAGTCGCTAGGCTTTGTAGGAGCAATAGCCAAAATACATTGTATGTGTCAAAATAATCGATTTTTCGATTTTGCCAACAATCGTTTGGATAAGTAAGTGTTCCATTTCCATGAAGTCCTACAAATGTCCTACTGTAAATATATCCAAACTTAATTTTCGATTAGTAATATGCATTGCTAAGAACATCATTTGGACAACTTTAAAGGTGATTTTCTCAATATTAGATTTTTTTGCACCCTCAGATTCCAGATTTTCAAATAGTTGTATCTCGGCCAAATATTGTCCTATCATAACAAACCATACCTCACCTGAAACCTGAAAAATAAATAAGCTTTCCATTGATGTATAAATCTAAAAAAATGTACCCTTATGACTGGTTTTGTGGTACAGGTTTGTCAGCTATTTTCAATTTTAGTCTTAGTCCCGTGTTAAAATGTCCTTGTTAGTCTTTAATCATATTTAGTCAATCTTATCCTATTTAGTTTGTCAAGTTTTAGTCAATGAAAACTTCACATTTTAGTAATAAGATTATTATTAATGAACCGTACAGCAGTATTAATTTTGGCAGCCATTTTTTATTTAGTCTTACTCAAATGTACTCTTTAGTTATTTTAGGTATCATGGAAACTTTTATGCACATCGGGCCATAGCTGGCGTTTCAACTGTTATAAAGGTGAAAAATGCAAAAAACATTCCTATGCAAAATTAACAATAAATGTCTGAAAAAATGGTCTGCTATATGCAGAAATTAGGTGAACATATGCACTGTATGACCCTGAAGAAGCATGCAAACTCTTATGGAGATCGGCCATGATTAATGCTATCAAACTACAAAAAGTAGTTCCCAAAAAACACCTATGTTTCAATGATTTGCCAAAATAATATTTTTTTTAAATAATTGATTTGGGTGGTTACAGACTTGCTAAATAATATGTAATGTATTTTCCTTATGTGCTTAAATACCTAAAGCGCTTGAACTCTTGTAATCGCCTATATTTCCAAATTGCAATCGCCTATTTCTGCATTTATTCAGCAACCACAATCTAGTCGAGATCTCATGACAGAACACAGACCGGCTGAGTGATTTAGTTCGCTAAACTCCAGCTCGTTTGTCGTGTTTTCAGATCATCGTGGCGGTGCTTCCGCAATGAAGAGCGAGCGTGTGCACATGGTTCAGATCAGAGAACATATCCGTGCATATGACCATGAATTGTGCTATTGTTGCTTTCTAAATGAGCTCCCTTGTGCTGTTTTCAGCAAGCTCAGTAAACTGGAGGTCCTGGAGGAACTGAATCTGAGTGGGAACAAGCTGAAAACGATCCCCTCCACCGTGTCCAGCTGTAAGAGACTGCACACGCTCATCGCCCACTCCAACCATATCAGCGTGTTCCCAGAGGTGCTCGGCCTGCCCGAGATCAAGGTCCGTGACGTATCATGACAGGACACGTGAAACACTGCCCTTAAATATCGGAAGGAGTCATCCAGTGACGGGAACAAATTCATTTCTACAAATATAATATATGCAGTTGCAGTATTTCAGGTTACGAAAAAAAAAGTTTACTAGTTATTAACGTTCATAGACATGATTTGAATAAAACATTTTAGAATGCTTTCTGAAAGACTGGAGTCATGGATGGAAAATTCAGTATTTTTAATCAGATAAATGCAGTCTTGGTGAGCATAAGAGACTTAAATCTCAATTATTCCAAACTTTTGACCAGTAATGTCTCAATTTGAATGCTAAATCTAAATAGAAATGAGAACATGCAAATTAATGACGCTTCATTAAAATTTAAACCTAAATTTCTCTAAATTGTGTGTTTAACTTAAATTTAGATATAACATTTAAAGTCGTAGTGGTTAACTACGTCAGACACAAAAACTAAAAAAAAAAAAAAGTGAACATGTCATATATCCATGGAAAGCTGAGATTCTTGTGATTTCAACTATGTAAACCATTTAAAGATACAATAAACACAGCATGTACAATCAGTGTCTTTATCAGACCACTTTTGTTGACATAATAAGACATGCATGATATACAGACCATACATAGGAATAACACAGTATTTAGGGATGAAATATTATGTATTTTAAAAGTGTACACCAATATAAGAAAAAAACTTCATAAATAAAGTCAAATATAATGTATGCTTCAGTTACTATGTGTCAAATTATTGAAATATAGGAAAAAAATGTATTTAGATTATAATATTATGTAATTTTAAAAGTGTACAATTTTGGATTCTATAAATAAATGTCCTTTCATTAGAGCTATAATGTGTTTATGCTTCAGTTTAAAGTTCAAATTATTGACAGTGAATCAGCATGTATGTGTCGTTGGTTACAAAGGGTCGCTTTGGAGTCTCCCAAGTGACTGTTTTTTTGGAAGCGTCAAGAATTACATAAAATTAGATAAACATTGTGTAAAACACTCTTGGAGTCTCCCAAGTGTATTTTTTTGGAAGCGTCAAATGGTAAATTTGGCAAATATATCCCATTGTTTATCAAATTTAAATTGGCTTGGTAAGGCTTCATTCTGTGCAGGCGGAATTATTTTTTTTTTTTTTTTAGTGTATTCATACCTCCACTCATAGTCAGTAAGACTGCACTTCTATTTACAACAAAAATGCACTGTTGAGAAACAAACCTCAGAGTGTCACCTTCAAAGGAGACCAACACCATGCATATTAAATAAGAACAGCATGCAATTTACTTTGGGTATGCATTTTTTAGGCGTTTTAGGCCAAATTGGAATCGTAAAGGGTTATTTTCTTTTCTTAATTGTTTTTTTTGTGTATATATTATAATATTTATAATATGATTGTGAAAACCTCACTATTTATAAAAAAAGCAAAACCCTCGTTTAGTTAAGTCTGGCAAAACTTAATGTTTTTTTGTCCCGCTGGCAATGTTTTTGTCCCCCTCTAATATATTTATTAAATTATAGTATGTTATTTTAAATGTACAAATATTTATATAAAAATAAAATATATATTTTTTTTATTCAGTCTGGCAGTTTAACTGAATTTTATTTTTTGTTTTAATATATTTATTAAATTATAGTATGTTATTTTAAATGTACAAGCTTATTTAATTCTGTCTGGCAGAACTGAATTATTTTTGTCTCCAGATCCAACTAAATTTGAGTCGTTGTTTGTTATACACTTAATTTTATTTTACATTTTTATTTCACACTTTTTCACATACTGTTTTTATACTTTATTGTATTTACTGTATTTTACAATTTGCCAAAATTGAATGATTTTTCTCCCAAAATCCAACAAAGCTGGACTGTTGTTTGCTACACACTTCATTTTATGAAAATTTGAATTTTACATTATTTTACATAATTGATTGACTTTATTTGATATTTTACAAGCTTATTTAGTCTGGTGAAATTGAATCACCTTTGTCCCCAAATGCAACAGAATTGTGCTGATGTTTGTTACAGTTTATGTGATATTTCTTCTGCTCTCTGTGTAGCTAGTAGATGTGAGCTGCAATGATCAGACCGAGATCCTGTTGCCGGACTCTCTGCCTTCAACACTGCAAGAGCTGGATCTGACCGGCAACAGCAGCCTCATGTTAGAGCACAAAACACTCAACCTCTTCAGGTGAGGCGCTACAGACCGCAGTCCTCCGTGTGGGACACGGCTGATGAATATTAATACGCTCTGATACTCTCACAGACACAGGCTGTTTGTGTTTTTGTCTTTATCTCTCACACCTCTGTGTGTCCTCCTCTCTTCCAGTCACATCAGTACTTTGAAGCTGGACCAGAAGCCAGCCGTGAGCGCAGGAGACGCACAGGGCACATCCACCCTGTGGGATCATGGTTACGCCGAGATGTGTGGACAGAGAAACAAGTGAGCAAACTCTGAGGACATGAGATCACAGATCAGGAAGCAATGAGTGTGTTTGTCAGTGTTGGTTGAAGGAAGCCCCAATCAAAACATTTGAGTATAATTCTCTATTATATATTGAGGAAATATTGAAGAAAAAACTGTCAGCAGAAATAGAAAGAAACAGCAGAAAAAAACAGTTCCAATCAATTTCAATTCGATATTCCAATGCAGTTAAATCAATTTCTGATTAACCCTTCCCTAAATGTCACGCAAAAAATATAAATTAATTTTGCAAAAAAAAATAAAAAAATATTGTGATGGTGGTTTTCATGTCATTCAGAGAGATCCTTCCAGTCCAAGTCAGTGTTTCTTGGCCGGGGCCGGATTCATGAAACATTTGCAGGAATACAATTTTTCTTAAGAAATTAATATTTAGTTTTCTTGAGTGTGTTTGAATTCCCAATTTTTTTTCCTCAAGATTGTTCTTAAGCCAATACAAAATAATTCCCATTCTTAAAAATAATATTTTAAAAAATCATTGTAAATAACGTCTTAAAGTTAGGATAACCTCCAACTTGTCTTAAATCCCAAAACTGAAGATGTTTAATGAATTGATTGGGTTATTTCAAATACTAAGCATTACAACGTAACACATGCAAGGTCACATTTGTTGGCCATATACAACGTATATGTTACCTCAATTCAGAAAAGTTACCATTATAATGTTGACTATTTGATAATTCCCATGATTTCTGACTTTCTTTGGGATGTAAAGGTTCCCTTTCTGAAATGAGACCCCAATGATTGATAATGTAAACAATGATCGGTCAGGATTATACATGACAGGACTTCTGAATTAGAAATTCAGTAACTCTATAACAAACTTGTTAAATAGGAAGGCGTGCTGGAGTCTCAATAGTGTGTGCTCTTATTATAAAATTACGTCAATCTGCAGTCAGCTTACAAAAAAAAACTATGTTTTTCATTTAGTTGATCAGAAAGTCTTCTGCAATGGCTGCTAATCATATAACACTAACAATATTGTCTGCTTAAGAACAAGAGGTTCTTAAGAAAACATTTGAAATCATATTGAGTATTTTTCAAGAATTGCACTTAATAAAATGTCCAAGAAGTTTGTAATCATTTTCCTAAGACAGTTCTTAACTCCTTAAGAAGGTTTTTGTGAATCCAGCCCCAGACGTTTGCCGATCTGGCCCTGAGACAACTAATTCTCTATCCAATAAATGCTTGGATGGCATAAAAACAGTTGTCATTCTCAGAATAATTGTATTGGGTTTGGCTGATACCAAGGGCAAGACGCAGCAGGAGGGCTGGTTTGAATGCAGAATGCATCCCATAGGCTTAAACGTCTTGTTTCTACATGTTTAATGTGACCTCTTGGCTCCCCCTGCGAAGGGCATTACCTCCACAGTTTCAAAGCAGTCCGTCTCAAATATCACATCCTCTCTCGGTACCCTTCATCCACCGAGGGGGGCCACTTTTGTGTGTTTGTCAGAGAGAGAGTTTGTGTATGTACCTATACAGGTGTATCCATTACCATTCGATGAAATGTATTTGTAACGTGATATTGTACACTGTAAGATTTTGGTTTCATCAAGATCATTTGTTCCATTGAAATCTGCTGTTTTGCCTGGGTTCAGGTTGTGTGTGTCTGTGCTGGCCGTGGATCGCTTCGGGGACAGTCCGGAGGCTGCTTATGGGATTTTTGATGGCGATCGTAATGAAGAAATTTCCAGGTTACTGCAGTGCACCATGGGAGATGTATTGGCAGAGGAGATACAGCACTCCAGTGTGGACAGTGTATACATGTGCAACACTTTCCTTACCTCCCATAGGTGTGTTTTGCACACACACACACACACACACACACACACACACACACACACACACACACACACACACACACACACACACACACAGACACAGACACACACACACACACACACACACACACACACACACACACACACACACACACACACACACACACACACACACACACACACACACACACACACACACACACAAAGTTGATTTGATTAATTTTTTTTCATAAATCATGTTTGCTTGTACAATCATTGGTAACTGTATGAATTTATAACACATTTTGTTACACCGCTCTCTGGAGTACTTGATTCAGTCATAAAATTAAATCAATATTTTCATTCTCTTTCTTATCACATAAGTCATTTAAATTTCATATTAACTTATTTGGTAAGTAGTCATGTAATGAATGGGATAATGTTTAGTCAGTTGGTCATTATGTAATGCTGAGCAGAAAGTAGTTCATGTACATTTAAATGTATGATATATGAGAATATGATTCACAGTTTCATTACATTTCTGTTATCTTTTTACGTGATGCACCTAATGTTTACAAATGTTAATTTTTATTTTGGAATTTTCATTTATGGAAAGTATATTATAATGTGTAATATCAACGGAAAATATCTTTAAATAATAACACATTGTGTATTGCAACTATAGTGCATTCCAGTCCTCATGGAAAATGTATATTTACAATTTGGGAAGTCGTAATTACAACATCAGGTGTTTAACCCTCTGGCCCTCTTCGTTTAAATGCCTTCTTCGCGGTCAAAAGTTTGAAATGTAACTTTTTTTTTTTCCAGTAAAGTCAATGATATATTTTTGCAATAATATTTTTTTATAAAAATTTATGATTTTGAGGGAATTTTATGATACATGTAATATTTATACAATTTTAAAGCTATTTTCTCCATTAGAATTAATATATATTTTTTATCTCTTTATTTATTTACTTTTTTTAATAAATGCAATATTTCAAAATAATGAATGCAGATCAAGCGTGTTTTGTAACCTATTTAATTTATTGATTGGTGTCATTTTGCATCTGATATTCTAGAGAGTCACATTGCTGCACGCTTTTTTCTGACCAGTGGCTTTTGTAGTTTGTACTACCAAAAGATTCACTGATTTTTCAATTTTTTTGTATTTCCCATTCATTTCCTATGTCGGTCATTTTTGACCGCGAGTCAAGTGTGACTATTTTTCTTTTGACCCTTTACAATCCGAATCATGTCATGATTTTTTTGTGTGTTCAATTGCTAATGTGAGTCACCAAGTGTCATCTCATTCTGATGAAGCTACGATTTTTTACAGTGACCGAAGAGGGCCAGAGGGTGTAGAGTGCAATACTTAAACTCTACTTCTACAAAATAATGTAGTTCAAAGTATATTTAGCTTAAAACGACACAATCTGCATTGTAAAAAGTGATAAATAATCAGTTGTAGAGTGCTACTGTAGTTCATATATTTAGCTTAAAACGGCTAGTTTTATTGAAAAAGGAAACCATTATTGCATCCACCATATTTTGTCACTGACACCTACAACTCTGAAAATCAGGCTCAAAGAAAACTCACTCGCAATTACAACTTGCCATTCAGCTTCTAAATAGGACTTAATTGCACCATAGTTCAGACAGAGCTTTGTATTTAGATTCTTAGCTATATGAATAACAAATGCATTTCTCATATTGCGTTGTGCATTTTTTGCAGGAAACTTGGCATGGCAGGCCAGAAGCTCGGTGCCTCTGCTCTGCTCTGCTACATCCATCACGAATCCTCCGAGCCTGGCCATTACTTCAGCCTCACTGTAGCCAATGTAGGCACCTGCCAGGCTGTACTGTGTCGTGATGGGCAACCTCTTGCCCTCTCAAAAATGTTCAGCCTAGAGCAAAGCACTGAGGAGATGGAGCGTGTCAAACTGGCAAAAGCTATTATCACTGAGGTATTGACTCGTTCTCAGGTCATCCCATAGACCTTAGTCAGGTTAGATGCCATATTGAATTGTACGTGGATGAAAACCAGGCTGTAAGGGATAGACTTAGTCTTAATAATGGCACATGCTGTATAAAATTCCTAGATCTCTCAAAACTCTCTTATGGAGTTTTGACTTCTGATTTTTCATTTTTTGTCAGCTGAATAATTGGCATGTTAAACAACATCCATTGCAATCCCATTGAAGGCACTTTATCCCTCACCTCTTAGCCTTGTGTTCATTCCTGTCAATAAATAAATATGGCTCTACCCTGACTAGGTCCAAAAGCTAACTGGCTGATGCATCATGCTGTTTATTGTAAATATGGCCATGAATGAGAAGTAGCAGCTTATTTGGGTCTCTAATCATTTGACTCTTGTGCTGTAGGATAACAAGGTGAGTGGAGTGACATGCTGCTCACGGTTACTTGGCTGTTCCTACCTGTTTCCTTGGGTGCTTCCCAAACCCTGGGTGCACACAGAGCCTCTGTGTTCCCAGGATGAGTTCCTGATCCTAGGAAACAAAGCACTCTTCCAGAAGGTTTCCTACCAGGAGGCAGTGAGCACTGTTCTGGCTGTCAGAGACCCCCGCGCTGCTGCCAAAAAGCTCTGCACGCTGGCACAGAGCTATGGGTGCCGGGATAACGTCGGAGCAGTGGTGGTAGCTTTGCATATCGGAGAAGACAGCTGTACATGTGAGCCTCCTCTCTTGAACGCAGAAGCCCGAGGAACACTTTTACCAATCTCCGTGTCCCCTGGTGACCCAGCCACGCCGTCTTCTAGCAGTGGCATCGCCTCGGAGTTCAACAGCGAGATGTCTGCTTCAGAAGTGGGCAGCGAGGCTGGGTCCACAGCTTCAGACGAGCACCCCTCTTCGGGACCAATGGCTCGTCCGGAGCGCCGCTGTAGTTTGCATCCCACTGCTACCTTGTGCAACACCGGGCCAGTGGCGAGCTTGGGGCCAGGGGCGCACCCGGCTCTATTCCAGCGGCAGCCTTCCAGTGCAACCTTTTCAAGCAACCAGTCGGACAATGGACTGGACAGCGACGACGAGGCTCCTTTAGAAGGCGTCATCTCAAACGGGAGCAAGCTTGAGGTGGAAGTGGACATCCACTGCTGTGCTTTTCAGCTGCGCTCTGGACGACCCGAAAGTCCCAAGGACCTGGACGGCCGGCATGATTCGAGGGGCTCTGATTATCCCAACAGCAAAATGTGGCGGCAAAACAGCGTGGTGGTTTCTGCGACCAACGGCTGCCTGCTGGCCGTGTGCGGCCGAGAGATCTCAGATCTGAAGAAGTCTCCTTCAACCTCTAGTCTCTTCGGGAAGAAGCTTTCTAACGGCTCCGTAGTGGCTCTCGAGGACAGCCACAATATTATTGAGGTAGCACTGGAGGCCCCAAAAAAGAAGTCTGGATATTTCGCCGCGCCAGCCCAGCAAGACCCAGAAGACCAGTTAATTATACCGCCCAGTTTGGAGCAAGATGTTCGGGAGCAGCTGAGAGGCCAGAGCCCTGTGGTTCCCGGACCGCCACCGGCTCCTTCAACACCGCCCTTAGCGAGAGAACCCAACTGGGACCATCTTCAGCCCACCGTCCCCGGTCTCCACCCCACCACCGTCCTGCAACAGGACGTCTACGACACAGCTCTATAGTCGGTGCAAGAGGACCGCACCATTGGAGCATCTCTGCATCGTAGTGCCACATCGAAGAGGCTAGCACGCTCAAGATAATCCAGTTCTTATTTAGCGCCGTCATCACGTGTGGGTCCATGCATGTGCATTCTTTGGATTATCCGAGTCAAGAACTGAAGGGTGGAAATGTCAGGGCCGATGAAGATTGTGGAAATACATGGGCTATTCCTGACCAAAAGCCACAGCATGGAGCTGGAGTACCTCATACATCACCATGCGTGCGTTCATTTCGACATTCACCCTTTATATCAAAGGTCACAGGCTTACGTAGGCTTCGATTATCACATTTGCCTTCTGGAGGAAAGATGCTATTAAGCTAAACTGAGACCAAAAGATGAGAAAAGTGCCTCTTGAAGATGGTTGAGCTTCTGAGAGCCTTTACTGTTCTTGAGTAAGTGCAGTGTAGTTCTCCCACCTTCCCGTAGTGGCGACTAGTCGGTAATCTGCACTTTTGAAGTCTGTGAGGAATATTTCAGACGGATCTCTTCCCCATCTGACCTGCTGGAAACCATTTCATGGAAAGGAGTAGGGGTTGTTGTGGAAAGATGTGTTGTTGAAAAAGACCAGAGCGTTCTCCGCCGCTCCTGATCTCCTCTCTTGTATGCATATGGGATCTCCTAGACAAACCCATGGGGTCTCTGGGACCCTCTGCACAATTGAAGAGTACAATGAACCCAACGTAACATTCAAACCCTGGAGAGGGAATCGGTCTAGTGATGGAGGTCAGAGTGAGATGGAGACAGAAACTACATCCAATGCTCAGTGGACGCATCGTCACACCTTTAATGTCATTTGGGGAGCAGAAAGACCTCACAACCTTGTCTGAAATCATAACTTGAGCTGTCTCGGGTTGTTTAGAGTACTTAATGTTTCAAGTGTGCCATGACTACATGACAGAGCCCATGCTATACAGCCGTGGGCCGTGAATACGTCATCGGGTCTTTGTAGTAGTGCGGTTGTGCTGTTGATCTGAGCGAGGTTGGGATATTTTCTCATCTCATCAAGGAAAACATTATCAGCTGGGGTTTTTTTTTTTTGTATGAGAGGTACTGGGTAATATGATATCATGTATTGTGCAGTGTGTATGTGTGCTCTATTTTACCCATGCATGGTACGTATAAGGAAACAGGCTGGTTTGAGTTTGAATCAGGAGACCTGAGGAAAGAGACTATATTGGCTCATTTGAGTTTGTCATTGCCACAATCACAGTATCAGGGAATTCGGAGCAGAAAAACACTGTGCTCATGGTTTGAGGAGACATCTAGTGGTGTTTATTGGAAACAACAATGTTGTTTTTTCAGGGTTTCCCTGGAATGAAGTTCCTTTTACACAACTCATTACATTTAACTTTTTTTTTAAATAATAAATAAATTAGAGAATTAAAATTAGGGACAATAAAGTGCAAAGCCCCCAACTCAATTTAATGAGGTTATTAAAAGCCCTTTTTTCTTTTGCCAATTGTAGGGCATCGGTTGTATTAAATTATATTTATTAGGTGCACTCTCATAATTCATTAATTCAATTAATTCATAGTCTTTAGAAAGGAAGCAACAGTTCACATTGACACCGATGCACTTCAAATCTATAAATTGAATCTCAGACGTCTCCGCATTGGCATGTTTAAAAATGTGTAGATCATCAACTTGAAATTGAGCTTAAGTCTGTTGCATGCTCAGATATTATGTTCAAGCCATTTCACCTCAAGATTAAAGAGATTAATTTAGTGAATTATAACCTTTATAAGTGGACATTCTGAGTGCATTTAAAAAAAAAAAAATAATCTCCACGGTCAGATGGCAATGTTCGTTGTGCCAAACTTGCATACAGATGTGTTTGCTATATGTAAGAGAAAAAGCTGCCATGTAACTAATCTGGACCCCCGTATTTAACATCCAGGAAGGTTTTGAATTGAACTTTTACTGCCATTAACTTCAAGCATTAGAGAGATGTTTGTGTTAATTATAATGGCCTACAGACCTGAAACTGTAGCTCTTGTGCCAAAAGATACGAAGTAGTGCTACTTGAAGGGAAGGTGGGTTATTTTGAGTGTTTGGTTCGTCCCTCGGGTGCTACTGAGAGCTGTAGCCAGTGGCATGGACGCAGCAGCCCTGCATGACTCATTGTTTTCTTTCTATCATGGCCTTAAAGCAGGTTTTCCACAGTCTTTAGTGTTTATAGTCCAGTTCTCTTTTTTGCACTCAAAAATGTGAAGTACAATTTTCTAGAAGATGCTCTCTAGATTCCCTAAACCATTTAGAGCTGTATGCTTAAGTGCATCAAGTATTGTTGTACAATCTTATAAAGTAAAAGGGTTTTACACTGTAGAAGCACTTTGTTCATAGCTCAGAGAATCTATATACATAGAAATAGTTTAGCTATTGTTTACATGCATATAAAATCATCATTAGGCTTTGATCTGTGGCCTCTTTTAGGGTTTTTGTTTTTATTTTATTACCCCTGAAAATGTAGTTTCTTATGTTTGGTTGAAAGGAGAGATGTGGTTATTGAGGCACAACATGCTGATTCATACTGTGCTAAGAGGCAGAGTACAAGCATTTGATGGCTTGCCTTGTTTGCAAGATGTAGTCTAAGTCTGTTATTAGCTATAGAAGCGTTTCATCCCTCGCAGTGCTTTAACATTATAAGGAAACAGAAATGGAAAGTAATATTTTGAACCGACATCACTGATACAGCCACTTTATTACCACTCTGAGAGCACCTTCTATAGACCTACAACATGATGCATATCTGCATCGTACTTAAAAATGATATGCAACAATCATACGGTGTCTAATTAGATCAATATTAATCTGAAAATTGAAGAACAGGACTGTGTCTGTCATGTCTGTGAGAGTCAAGTTGTGGAAATAGTGTGTTTCTTCAGCCTATACTAGTTGCTTTGCCACGTAGAGAAAGGTTGTATTTTATATCCCTTTAACATTTGTGCTCCGTGCTCTCCCGGCCAAAACATGCTGAGGTGAAACTCGCGTTTCTGAAAATGTTGCAATTTTTATATTTCGTAGTATTCACATAGCATTAAGTTTACATTAATTTGTTAATGGCACAGCGGAGGTGATTCTTAAAGGAACAGCAGACCCCAAAATCAACATTGTTATTATTTATGTAACTGTTTTTCCAAACTTGCCTGCTGCGAACACAAAATAACATATTTTGATAACCAAACTGTTTTGGTTTCCAACTTTTCTCAAAATATTACCACTCACTTAATTAGTGCTCACATTAAATATTAGACTTGTTAAAATATTTTAGTTTAACGTTTATAAGGCATTTGGGGTGGGGGGGGGTCTAATATTCTATCATGGAGCATAAAGTATTTTTGGTAACAGTTTACTTAAAGCCTATATGCATAATGCATCATAAAGGTATTCATAGTGTACGTCATAATGCATTGTAACCAGAGTTTAAAAGCATTATAATTTTTAAAAGTTAGTTTTTCCTTTGTTTTAATGCATTGTGCATTACGAATAGATAAATAATATAACTTATTTAAATTGTAAGGTGCATTACAAGGCATAATTAATGCAATAAAACTACATTTATAATGCATTATATCAAAGCTTCAAGTATTACCGTACTATTTTTTTTAATGTGATTTTGTTTGCCATTGTGTTCGTGGTGTCTTAGTTTGGGCATTGCACTAAAAATGTTCTTGTTAAAGTTAAGTGTTTCAAACTGAACATCAGTTATTAAAAACAGGTAAAAGTTAGCTAAAGCTTCATTTTGACATGTTCTGCACATTACTGAATCCTCTGTAACTTTCTCTGGCTTTGCAACTCTTGCGTGAACACTTATGCAGAACTAAAGGCAAGTTTAGCAATGCAGCAGAGTGATTTCCCTTTAAGAAGATAAAGACATGATTTCACACTATGACAAGCAGTTGGCGAAGTTAAAGGTGATGTGTGTTTTATGTTATAACACCTCCTCTCCCAAGCCAAGGTTCATTCCTGAAAAGTGTAAACTGTATTCATCAAAACATCTGTGTGCCTTTGTTTAACATGGCAGCCAGTGTCAACCAATGGTGCAAGCTTAGGGGCGGAGCTAACTGTTTATCTGACCAATGACAGATGAGGGAGTGGTTCAAGAAACTTGACTGAAAACTGATCAATTCTGCACTTCTATTTAGTAGAAAATGACACATCACCTTTAACGGCTCATTATGTTTCTACTTTTCTCCACCACCAATGTTTTATCCAGTGAGGTTATCAGAAACGCGTTTTTTTGACCGAACAAGGAAAGCATGTGTGTTAAGTCTCTTTGTAAATCCGCACAGTGTGAGAGTTGCTGTTAGCTCATGAAGCGCGTGATTGTGATTTTACCCTGAGAGAGATGAAAGCTACTTTTGAATGCACAAACGCATCTTTATCTGGCATTCATTGACATTTTTGCACATAATCACGGTTCGTTCTGGACAGACGTGGATTGAGATGAAGTTCCTGTTGTTGACGTGTGACCAAAGCTTGATCTTGTCATCATTTATGTACATTTTATTTTTCAGAAATGCTTTAATATCTTCCTCTTGATGCCAAGAAGCTGAGGTTTATTTTTGTACTTCATAGTTTCATGCAAATTTCTAGGTCCTCCAGTGCAGGATTTAATGATAAACCGTCACCCATCAAGGTACTAAATATTCATGTATTTAATGTGAGAAGCATGCCCTATATAATATATATATATATATATGAAGAATATATTATGTGATTATTTGTATAAAATATTAACTTTTCTGTTTATAAGAAGTTGTTTTAATATCTGAAGCATAATGTATATTCTATTTTTAAGTTTCTAATTTAGCATGCAGTAAACTGCTGAATATTTTCTTTGTGTTAAATTATGGACTTGTTTTTAGTTTAGGAGTTGAAGGACTAAATGCGAGCACTTTTGCTGTCAGCTAGGACTGTACTCGTTAGAGTTGAGTGCTGGCTCGTCGTTTCATTTCAGATTATGCTTAGTTTGGAGCAGAAAGCTGTGTTTTTAATTCACTTTTCAGCCAAGTAGCAATAAATTTTTTTACTGTGAAACACGTGTCTGTCTCAGAAGTCCTTTATGGGATGTATTTGCGCATAACTGATATGCATGTCTAAAAGTACTTTAATATCTACAGTTGTGTAAAAGACATGCATAAAGAGAAGGAAATTATCTTGTTAAATTACAAACGGTGAACTAGGTTCATTGGCACCTAAGATAATACAGACATAATTAAATATGTATATTATGAAATGTTTACAAGGTTTCTGCAGGTTTTCATGATGGTACATTTTAGACTAAACTAAATTGAAGGCGAGCGTGTTCTCTGAATGTAAATGTCTTGAGAAACACAATGAGTTGTATTAGCCATACATCAACGTTTAAAGTACAACTTCCAACTGATCTCCATCTTTTTAATTAATTTCACATAATAGCCCAGTTACTAGAATATGGAAATTACTTTTACTGTACCTTCTGATCACAAGTGTTGTTGTTTTTTCAGTGCAAATGTCTAAAATCATGATATTTTTCTGTCAAATTGATCAGAATTAAGCAAGTTTATGGTTAAAACGAATATCTGGCTCAACATAACCCAGCTTAATTTAAAGGGAAAACCAGTTTTCATTGACATTTCTTCTTGTTTCAAGCATAAACGCTTCAATTTGTTCAATATTTTAAGACCGTTACATTTGCATCTCAAATAACCGGTTTAAGAATATTTAGATATTTCTATTGGAAAACACATTTTTGCAGTGAATGCAACATTTAATGTCATGACTATGAATTTATAACTTTCAGATCTGATTTAACTTGTGAAAGGATGAATAAAGACCTGCAGAAACCCTAATAAACTCATTAATTTTGTGTAATTCAACTCATTGTCAATATATTGGGTTTCTTTTTAATTAATCAAATCTAATGTTTGTGAAGAATATATGGAAAAAAGTATATATAATAAAAACAAAGGTCCTTCATAATAAGAACTCTTAAGAAAAAGCAAACGTTTAAAAAAAAAAAAAAATGGAAAAATACATATCCTTCTGATACTGTAATAATACTAACAGAAGTATTTCCACTGGTGTAGGACCTTCTGTGCTTTCCACATGAAATAGCGTATCCTTCACAGGTTGTTGTCTTCTGCCGGCCTCTGCTTCATCTTCAGCACTCGTATGAAGGCTGTGACGGCAAACACAGCGCTCAAGGGGAATATAATAATCCCCAGAACACCAAACAAGCCTCCTGCTATGTCTGCCCCATTGAGATTGCACTCGAATCCTCGGTGACCTTTGCTGCTGTACATGGCTTCCCTCTCTTTACAGATGGGGTTGTTGTAGACCTCCTGCAGCTTTATGAAGTAGAAAGCGACGGCAGGGATAAAACCCAGACCTATGAGCACATCCAGCAGGGCTTCAGCCAGCAGCAGAGGAGGGAAACGGTAGGGCATGCGAAACACGCCGAGGGCCAGCGTGGCACAAGTGTAAAGCATCAGCGCCCCGCCGCACGCCATGCTGTAGACGTAAGGGGGCAGTTTGAGCTGGTAGAACTGGTCGTCCAGCTGCTGGACCTTCTTCGCCTCCGCTCCGGTGAATGCGTTGGCTCCTCCGTAATAGTACTCGTACAAACCGCCTAGGCTGGCGATATCCCGATACCGACCTGTGTTACTGTGGTTCACTCCAGCACAGATGACAATCAGCAAGCCTAAGAAGAGCTCCATGGCCTGACAGATGCCTATAGGACAAGAACATAGACACATTAAAAGAGATTGCATACATATACAATATTGTTCACAAAGTTGGGATCAGAAAGTTTTTTTTAAAAGCCCCTGTTATGCCTTTTCGAATATTAGCTTTCATGCATTGTGTCATGTAGCTGTATGTGAACATGAACTATCTGCAAAGTTGTGAAGCAGACAGTGCACGATAAATAAAGTTATTGTCTATCTAAAAAAAAAAATAAGAGTTGGCTCGCAATCGCCTAAACGAGTCGTCAGGAATCCGAATCTTATTCGGTTACGGCTGTACGTCACAAAGTAACACATTTGCATAATGTCCGCCCACGTTCTAGTGAACAACTAGCGATCACATCTTATAATTACCACAAACGTATTAACACTTGACACTGAGAAACGTCCTTCTCCTGCCACTTCTACCGTTTCATCATCAGACTCCGGCTCGAGTGGGTAAGGTACAGTCGATACCATCTTCTCTATGCATTGACAAGTCTCCAGGGCTGTCATTCAGTTATCGCAATGGGCGTTTCCTTATACGCGGTAGACCAATCACAAAGGACTGCGCCATCTAGCCAATCACAGCAGTGAGGGCTCACGGAAAGGCGGGGTTAAGAGAGACTGATTCGCACGAGTTGTTTACGAATCACTTAGAAATTAGGTAAAATTAAATCATTTTTTGAGAAAACTAAAGTGTTTTTTTTACCTTGCATGCATGTAAACCTGTTTTAGGAGACTCCTAAAACCATATTAGCAACCTTAAAAATAGCATAATAGGGGCACTTTAAGAAATTAACACTATCAAAACTGACTATAAATACCTTTATAAATGTTACAAAAGAGTTATATTTCAAATAAATGTTATTTTCTTTGAACTTTCCATTTATCTAAGAATCCTAAAAGAAATGTATCACCGTTTCGACATACTTAGCATATTATGATTTCTGACGGATGATATGACACTAAAGACTGGAGTAACGATGCTGAAAATTCAGCTTTGCCATCACAGCCATTTTAAATATATTATGAAATAGAAAACAGTTCACAATGTTACTATTTTTACTGTATTTTTGATCATATACAGTGGTGGCCAAAATGAGGAGCACACTAGTATTTTCACCTGCTAAACATGGTTTTACGTCATTTATTTAAATTTCATGTCACTCCAGACAGACTGATGATGATCAGGGCCCGTATTCATGAAAAATCTTAGTGCTAAGAGTTGCTCCTAGTAACAAAATTCTAAGAAAATTCTTAGAAATGTGGGTGTTTCCTCTTAAATTTAAAGAAAAGATCCTAGTAAAGAAAAAAGTAATTCAGAAAGCATCTTAACCCTTAAAAGAGAAATTGTTAGGAGTACGGACGAGGACTTTTAAGAGGCTTAAGAGTTTCTTTAGCAGTGGAGAAAATGGATGAAAAATGAAGAGGAAGAAGAAGAAATGTGTTGCACACAATGCATGACAGTGAGTTAATAAGACGCTGCACATTAGATCGTGCAGGGATCATGTTTGTGACCGATCTTATAAAGACATGTTAACATCCCTGACACTGCGCAGAAATGCCATCGCACCAGAAATGGACGTAATCGACATTAACATATTTGGCAACTGGAAAAATGCAACAGCGATGATTTAATCGCTGATTGTTTACAGCACTTTCAGAACCGTATTGTGTCGCTGTTCATTTCCTATAAAATACGTTAAGTATGACAGCATGGTAAATAAAAAATAAAGAATATAATGTGTGTGTGAGAGTGAGTGAGTGAAGAGAGAGAGATGTAAAACAGGAAAAAGTACGCTTGTAATTTCAAAGTGAAGGCTTATAATAAACCCTACTCTTAAAAGCGCTCTTACTTCCTTCTTGGACAACCAACCAATCACAGTCTTCAAAAGACTGTGTAATAGCTAGCAACGGGGTCAGCCCCGCCTCCTCACTAAGATAAAAGTTTTAGTCTTTTCCTCTCTCAGATTGGTCCTGAATCACTTTTAAGCTAAGTTCTAACTCCTAGCTAGAAATTTTTAAGCTAAATTAGGAGCTCTCTGAGAGGATTCTTAGAATCTTTATGAATACGGGCCCAGATCTCTGTGCGGAGCGAAAACAAATCTCACTGGATTATTACAATTAATGGCAAAATGAATGTTTGGAAATGTAAACTGATATTTTCTACTGACACAATACAACAAAAGAGGAAAATAACGGACTTAAAACCGTTTTTTAGCAGGTGAAAATACTAGTGTGCTCATCATTTCGGCCTCCACTGTATATGCAACCTTGATGAGCGTGAGAGACTTTCTGCAAAACATGTAAATAATATTACTGACCCCAAGCTTTTGAACGGTAGCGTATATAAAAATACATAGTATACATGGTTCATTTCATTTCAGTGTAAAACCACTTTAAATAGAATTCTAAATCACCATTTTTACACCGTTTATAAATGTATAAAGGGACACGCAAAAGCCCAGGATGAAAAACAAGTATAGAAAGAAATGAAGCAAAAGCATTAGAAGTGTGTGTATATTGGTCAAAGACGAGACGACCTGTTTTGGTTTCCGCATCAAATAAAACTGACAAAACAAAGTTAATTTATATACATAGAAAACATTAAATGCAAGTTATGTGTCTATGTTAATGTTTCAAATTACTTTTGAGAAAATATATATCGGCTGCCCTGATTTCTAAATATCGGCATAGATATATTTATGTAAAATTGAAACGACATCCTTATTCTGACCTGTACTTATTAAAATACATACAATACATTTTAAATGATTAAAAACTAGTGGTATGAACGATAGTGACAAATATTGCTAAATATTTAATATTACAGTTAATGTCATCCAATGATTCTTGTTCGAAATATGTCTGACAAGATTTTTTGATATATTATATATTTTCGGTAATTACCGAATTACATTTTAGTTGGTGTCTTCTGTAAACCGTGTTAAAAATATGAGTCATTAATTTTTGCACAGAATTAAAAAAAATAAAAATAAACAGGACGCATTCTAATGTATGCAGGAAAAAATTCAAGCTGTATTAAACTTTTATTGAAAACTCCTTTGTCTTATATCTCCACCTAGTTTGCTGCCATGCATGGTGACTTTTTCCCCCAAAATTAAACGAGAACTTGACTCTTAATTTCTAAGCTCACTAGGTTAGCAAGAGACGGTTTGAAAGCAGCTTCTCCAGCACAAACGAAACCTCAAAGTGAGCTTACCTCTACTAGTTGTGATGTATCTGAGGTTGTAAAGTGTTTGATGGTAGGGTTGACGGTCATCATAGTATGAAGATGAGGTCTCGGTGTAACTGGGCCTGTAGAAAATATCACGACAAGTCACAGCATGCATACTTCTGCTGAGGACATACATGTTTGTGACCATGGAGCACAAAACCAGTCTTAAGTCGCTGGGGTATATTTGTAGCAAAAGCCATAATTGCATGGGTGTCAAAATTGTTTGTTGCCAAAAATCATTAGGATATTAAGTAAAGAACATGTTCCATGAAGATATTGTGTCAATGTCCTTCTGTAAATATATCAAAACTTATTTTTTTATTAGTAATATGCATTGCTAAAAACTTCATTTTGACAACTTTAAAGGTGATTTTTTTTGCATCCTCCGATTCCAGATTTTCAAATAGTTGTATCTCGGCCAAATATTGGCCTAACAATCCATACATCAATGGGAAGCTTATTTAGTCAGCTTTCAGATGATGTCGAAAACATTGACCCTTATGACTGGTTTTGTGGTCTGTAGGTGGGAAAGAGACATCACAATCCCTCCTTACTCTCCCTGACTATGATACCGGGTGGCCTCGTCAGCAGATCGTGGTTTCTCTCGGTGGCTTCGTGATCTGTCGTCTCCATCAGGTGCTCTCCTGTCCTCTCTGTATCTCCGGTCCTCTCGGTCCTCATCTCTCCGGTCTCGACTGGAGTAGTCTTTGTCCCTTGTGTGATGATGCCGGCTTGATTCTGGCATTGCCTGAGAAATAAGGAGATTTCACAAATTTCATCATGGTTTAAAACTTGATTCATCTTCATGCACGTTCACGTGAATAATAGTGAAAACAACATGACAAGATGTTACATTGTCTGTTAACTGATGTGGTTGTGGTTTATATATTGGAACAGTCTCTCAAGAAATATTCTCAGTTTAATCATATTACTTTTATAAACGTATTTCTGTGAAGTAAACGTTTTATCTAGTCGCAAGATGGTCTCATTTCCTGAAACTATAATCATCAAAATAAACCGTACTACTAGGTAACGATAATTTACACGTAAATCGGTAATGAACCAATTAATTAACACAGAGCCTACCTTTTACTGAAATGGACGAAGTAAGCAGTGATTTGTTTCGGGTTTCGCTCAGGTGTCTTGTGTTGTTGTGAATGAACACACCTGTGAAACCTGTCTGACTCTGACTTCGCCTCACGGAAGCGTCACGCGTCACGACGCCACACCATTATATACAGTTTCAGCGCGAGATGTTTCCTTTCTTTAATGACACGTGGGCTTACTCTCAATTTAATTTTTTTAAGTTTGTAATAACACCCCCCTTTTCATTTGTTCTGTTCTTTTTCTTGTTTGTTTCTACTGTATTTATTTTTTTATTATTGTTTATCACTGGTATGTTGATGGTTGTATTATTACGTGTACTACTCTTGATTTTTGAGCATTAATACAACAATTTAAAGATTGTAGATTCAGCACGAGATTGTAAACCTTTTTAAGAGACATGGATAATTATTTTAATGTGATTACTAATAAGAAAGCTATGAAGACTGTTAGAATTTGCTCCCCATTCTTCTTATAAGGAATCTTATGTAAAAATAATGGCCCTTGCCTTTTTTTTGTCGTTGTTTTTTTATTTGCTTTATTTTTTATTTATTGTATTTTTTACCATGTTTTACTTTTGTTATTGTCTTTTCAAGCGTCACTACTTTTGATATGTTGTATTTTGTACTGTTTTGTATGTTCCTGTTTTCAGCAATAAGGCTACAATTTCAAGTTTCTAAATAAATATGAGCCATTTCACTAACGCTAACGTTAATAACATAGATGTCAGGCCTACAGTACTTGATTAGTGAACTAAAAGCAAGAACACGTGCTAGAAAAGATTAGGCTAGTGAGAACATAGATCAAAGGGCATAACCGGGCTATACAATAAATTATTTTGAACCAGGAAAGTCAAGCACTTTTTGGGCTAATCTATTAACAAATATTTTAATTAAATTTAGAATGCGTTCTATCGTTCTATCAAGTGTTCATTCGTTTGTTTCATTGAACAGAAACAAACACAATTCCCCTTCATAGGTCACTTAGATGCTGCGGTGACGTCACCGTTTATGAACACCCTTTGGTGTGACGAATGTCTGAAGCCCTGTACCATCCCGCAAATCCTATTGGCCAAATAGTGCTTTGCACGGCCTTACGCATGCGTAAGCATAGTATACCTGTGTGCCGCGCGCTATTTCACTCAGATTTAATTTCCTTCAGGAAAGTGCATTTTTATTGTGCCCTAGAAAGCATCCCGCGTTCTCATCGATATTCTTTTTCTCGAGTAGTGTTTAACTCCTCTTCGCAGACGTGATGAGTCATCGTAAATATAAGGAGCCATGTAGCAGGTTTATCATGGCGGGGGACACTCATGATAGGTGCGTTGTGTGCCTGGGCCTGCATCACGTGAAGGCGGCGCTTAGCGGCCTGTTTTGGCCTGCGACTGAAAGTTCTGCTCTCGAGGGTAGAAGTTTTCTCCAAGGTCGCCCCCGCGTCCAACCCCCGCTGTGTCGATTCTGCGGTTGCCGAGGCGCCGCACGAGGCGATGGCTTGGGGCGACGTGTGCGACCCGGACCACGAGGACAGTGATGCACTGGAGTTTTCTCTATTTCGCCCGCTCTCCCCCATTCGAGTGCAAGAGGTCAGCGAAAACTTTGTGGAGCCCGTTGTTTTCGCCGACGAGGATATACGGCCCGCCCCAGAGGCCTACGGTGCAATCTCCTTCGGCTGCGGGCTGTATGACAACGATGTTTTGTCCACCGCGGCCTCGGAGTTGGAGGATTTACTGCCCGACACATGCGGATCTCTCCCTCCTGGCAGACAGGAGAGACGCAGCTACCCGTCCTACAGCGAGCTGTTGAACGTGGTCACTCGCGTGGTAAATAAGCTGGGGCTGGATTGGGAGGCGGACACGGTCCAGGCCTAGTCCCAATCTAAGCTGGACGACCATTTCCTAACCAGTCGTGCACCTGCTCAGCCCCGTAAACCGCTCCCCTTCTTCCTGGACCTCCACTAGGAGGTTTCGAGGTCCTGGAAGCAGCCTGTAATGAAGTAAGTAGATACGGGAAGAAGGAGGCGGGAACCGGCGAACATTTAAAGACTTTAATACTCAAATAAACAAACACAAAATAAAAGCGGCAGCCCCTCACGGACGACTGCCGCACACAAAACACAAACTAAAATCCAGGCCTGGTCCTCTCTCGTCTTCCACTGTCATCACTCCTCCTTTTATTCCTTCCGAAGCTCTCCCGGGGGGGGGGGGCCCGTAAGGGCGGCCGTGGCGTACCCGGGGGTAAGGACAGACAAGGCGAGAGAAAAGGAGACGGAAGGATGAGGAGTGACAGAGACGAGAGAGGGGAGAGAGAGAAAAAAAAAAATCTCGGTCCGGTTACCGGACACACTGCCGCTCGGTCCTCAACCAGCTGAGCGGCTCACTCGCGGTGCCATGCGATGGTACTGGACATCTTTGGTGGACGGCCCGATGCTCCTCCGCCTCCTGGCGGACGGCGATGGCTCCTCCGGTCGAGGGCAGCCGGCAGCGAGTCCCCCGTTCCCTGCTCCTCCCCAAACATGGCGGATGGCAGCAGGCTTCGGCCCACTGGCGAACGGCGCCGACTCCTCCGCTCCCTCTCGGACGGCAGCCACCCCTCCTCGTCCCAGGAGCACGGCAGCGAGCCTTCCGTCCCACCTGATCTTCCATTGCTCCAGCACCACCGCCTCGGGCAGCCACTGGCGGTCTCCGCTTCTTCCTGCTGCCCGATCTCCTCAGCACCGCGATCCCCCTCAGCAGCGAGGGCTCTCTGACAGTGTGTCCCTCCTTCCTCCCGGGTTTCGGCACCAATGTAATGAAGTTAGTAGATACGGGAAGAAGGAGGCGGGAACCGGCGAACATTTAAAGACTTTAATACTCAAATAAACAAACACAAAATAAAAGCGGCAGCCCCTCACGGACGACTGCCGCACACAAAACACAAACTAAAATCCAGGCCTGGTCCTCTCTCGTCTTCCACTGTCGTCACTCCTCCTTTTATTCCTTCCGAAGCTCCTCCGTGGGACTCGAGACCGGTGAGTGGTGCAGGTGTCGTTCATTATCATTTACTCCACCGGCCTCGCTCCGTTCCCACGGCTCTCGGCCCCGGCCCACTCGTCACACAGCCATTTTCAACGCGCATCACAAATGCCGCGGATTTCGCCACCATTACTGACATGGTGGGTCATGGTTATGCAACGATGCGGCCGGTGGAAGAGACTTTGGCTGTACATCTCGCGCCAAACTCGGCCGTGGCTTGGAAGTCTTGCCCCCTCCTCCCGTCGAAGCCATGTTGAGTCACGTCGAGCCTCGTCGAGAAATCTTACTCGGCTACAGGTCAGGCGGCGGCCTCGCTCCACTCGATGGCTGTGCTTCAGGTCTACCAGGCGGAGCTATTTAAAGAGCTCGATGAGGGAGAATGCTGAGAACTGTGGCGGGCTACGGACTTAGAGCTACGTGCCACCAAGCACACTGCCCGAGCAGTCGGCCGTTCGATGGTGGGGATGGTGACCTCTGGCTCAACCTCACCGACATAAAAGAAAAGGACAAATCTTTTCTCATGGATGCCCCGATGTCCAAGGATAGACTGTTTGGAAATTCAGTCACCGCGGTGGTGGAGAAATTCAGTGCAGCGAAGCAGCAATCAGCCGTTTTTCCGCCTGCTGCTTCCGCACAGGCCCAGGGAAATAGAGCGATGTCAGATGCTGGCGGCACGCTCACGCTTGTCATCCTCACACCGCCAATGGGGTGCCCCGCGAGAAGAGCCATCACCTATGGCACCACCTCGTAAGGATTGGGGTCCTAGGGCTTATCCACCCGGCGCGCCAGAGGAAAAGATTGGATCTGAGCTCGACGGCAAAAACCTCTCGTCCTCAGGCCCCTAGCAGCAGTTCCTGATCTTTCTGTTGTTCGTCGGGGACTGTGCCCTCCACTAGAGAGCGCTGTTGGACCGCTAAAACGTATCCAACACTCTCACTGCAGTCCCCAGGCTCAAACATTGACTGTCTAGCCGCAGAACATGCCTCGAGCAGCATTGGAGCAAGCCACCACTTCGAGCGCCCCCTCAGACAATCTGCGCGCTTCAGCCTTCAGGGTTCGAGGGACGGCCCAAGGGTCTGGCAAGGGCGGCCTGTTTATGACGGCCCACAAAGCTGCCGCTTCGTTGCTAGCAGCGGGGCCCGATATGCATCCTGTTGGAATGAATCCTGCTGTAAACACGCTTCAGGATCCTATACAACGAAACACAGCGACCTTAACACATGCATTTCCCGTTCTTACGGACGCCGCGAGTTCTCCGTGCTCGGAAATTCTAACGCATGTGGAGACATCACAGCTGCAGACGGAAGTCTTGAGGCCATTAAAGGATTTTCAAGCCGCGTGGGAATGCTTGCCCTACATTTCGCAATGGGTATTATGCACAATTCATTACGGATACACCATTCAGTTTCGAAAAGGCCCGCCTCCTTTCCGCTGGATTCTTCCCATGATCGTGAGTTCAAAAGAAACCGCAGTGCTGCGACAAGAGGTGTCATCTCTGCTGAGGAAAGGGGCTATAGAAAAAGTACACCCCTCTCAGATGGAGTCAGGTTTTTACAGCCGATATTTTGTCGTGCCCAAAAAAGATGGCGGATAACGACCAATATTGGATTTACGCCGTTTGAATCTTGCACTCAGAACGAGCAAATTAAAAATGTTGACGGTAAAATCTATTCTATCTCAGATTCAACCAAACGACTGGTTTGTCACGATCGATCTCAAGGATGCATACTTTCATATTCAGATCATCAAGAGACACAGGAAGTTCTGCAGATTCGCTTTAGAGGGCAAAGCGTATCAATACCATGTTCTTCATTTCGGATTAGCCTTGGCTCCACGAACCTTCATGAAATGCATGGACGCAGTTCTGGCCCCGTTGCGGCTCCAGGGCGTTCGTGTGCTAAATTACCTGGACGATTGGCTGGTATTAGCGCAATCACAGACTCAAGCACGCTCTCACCGAGATATTGTGCTAAATCATCTAAGCAGCCTGGGCTTACGCACGAATCTCCAAAAGAGTGTTTTGATCCCTTGCCAACGGATAACCTTTTTGGGGATAGATCTGGATTCTCATCAAATTTGAATATCATATTCTCATCATACTCAGAATATTTGAATCACCAAGGAGGATTACGCTCTCGCCCCCTATGCAGGCTGGCGAGGAATGTCCTTCTGTGGACTCAGAACAGGTTTCTGTCGATCCGAGCGGTTCACGTCCCGGGGCACCTGAACTTCAGAGCGGACATGCTCTCGAGACAGAGCCTGGAGGAAAGGGGAATGGAGACTGCACCCTCAAACGGTGAGCTGCATATGGCAAGTGTTTGAAGAAGCGGAAGTGGACTTATTCGCACCGAGCACGACTACGCATTGCCCGCTATGGTTCTCCCTATCCCCCCATCTCCCCTGGGACTGGACGCTCTAGCCTACGAATGGCCCAGAACCTTTGTATGCCTTTCCTTCCGATCCGGCTTATTTCCAGCGGTGCAATCCAGAATACGGTCGGACAGAGTGGAGCGACTGCTGCTGGCAGCTCCGTGGTGGCCCACTCAGCCGTGGTTTGCGGAACTGATCAGTCTGTTAGCGGGCTCTCCGTGGGAGATTCCCCTCAGACAGGACATGCTGTCGCAAGCACGGGGAACGATCTGGCACCCACGGCCAGATTTATGGAAGCTGTGGGTATGGCCTCTGAGCGGAGTTAATATGTCCCGGTCTTTCAGAGGAGGCTACCGAGACTATAATTAGTTCTAGAGCGGTTTCTACGAGACGTTTATATGCCTTAAGAAATGGAAACTGTTTACTACTTGGTGTAGACGTCGTGATATGGATCCAGCTTACTGCCATATCGCTTCAGTACTGGAGTACTGAAAGCAACACCGCTTTTCAGAGGGAATAACGCCAGCCACACTTAAAGTATACGTGGCAGCCATATCCACTAACCACGCGTACATAGACAGCATTTCAGTGAGCCGTCATCCCCTGGTCTCTCGAGTTCCATCATGAGATCTGTCCATTGTATTACAAGGGCTAACAAGACATCCGTTTGAGCTCTTGGAAACTGTGACTGAAAAAATCCTGACTCTAAAGACAGTCCTATTGTTAGCTTTATCCTCTCTTAAGAGAGTTGAGGATTTACAAGCTCTTTCTATCTCACCTTCGTGCATGGACTTCGCACCAGGATTGGTGAAGGTTCTGCTGCGACCAAAGGCCTGATTATGTTACTTAAGTCGCTTTGAATCCTTTTCGCTTCTGGTGGTCTTGGAAGCTCTCTCCCCCACGGAGGCGAGGTCAGAGAATCTAAGCCTTTGTCCTGTGAGGGCGCTGAAGACCTATGTTGACTGTACAGCCCAATGACGTGAGTCCGACTAGCTGTTCATCTATTTTGGGAGTAAAAATATAAGGTTGTGCTGTCACAAAGCAACGCATGTCCCATTGGCTGGTTGAGGCTATATGCTTAGCCTATGAGGCGCGGGCTCGCTTCACCTTTAGGAGTTCGAGATCATTCCAGTGGCTTCGTTGCAAGCCTTCCTTAGTGGATCTTCTATGGATGATATATGTGCTGCCACAGGATGGTCCTCGCCGAGCACTTTCGTCAAATTCTACAGCCTGGATGTGAGGACGGCCCCTGGCTCCCGAGTTATTTCCACTTGAGCAAATGCTTTCCTCGGATCCCAGCTATCTCAGGTACGTCAGGCGTGATGGTATATTGTTCCCATGCGGTGACGTCATCGCAGCATCGAAGTGACCAATGAAGGGGAACATCTCGGTTACATATGTAACCACGGTTTCCTGAATAGGGAACGAGATGCTGCGGTTCAGGCCGTTCCGTATCTTTGATAGCGATTCCTTAGTCCATGAAATCTGAGTGAAATAGTGCATGGCAAGCAGGTATACTACGCTTATGCATGCGTAAGGTGGTGCCAAGCACTATTTGACCAATAGGATTGGGGGGATATTACAGGGCTTCAGACATTCGTCACACCAAAGGGTGTTCCCATATGGTGACGTCACCGCAGTATCTCGTTCCCTATTCAGGGAACCGTGGTTACATATGTAACCGAGATGTTCGCCACCAGTTTGTTTACGTCTTCACGTAATGGTGACGTTGAGAGCACACGCAATGTAAATATTGGGTCTGTGGTTATTAATATTACTTTAAAGGACCGTATCATTTTTTTATCACTTAAGGATAAATTACCTTCGAGTAAGTTTGGAAGCCGCTGTGTTATTTAAAAGTAGAAGTTGCTAACAAGTTAGGCCTACATAAGAACTACAACTGTTGTACAGTTCCTCATATAGGTAAGCTAACATCCTTGTGGTAGTTGTAGTCCGTAAACAGAAAGTCGTCAATTTATTATTAAATCAAAAACAACACAGGAAATTTCTTGAAGAACCCATTGCTCGAAATGGTATAGCATTAGGATTACAAAGTACAACCATATTATTTGATGAACTTTTATGGTTTAACTGAGTAAAAGCAGCAAGAACACTGACAGCAAATAAAAAAGGCATTAGGACTTTAAACATTTTTCAGCTTTACAATGTATATATAATATATGCTCTTTCGTTTGTATTTTGTCTTTTAATTTTTCTAAAGCTTTGATGTGGCTTGTTGAAAACAAAAAATCTGATAATAAAAAATAAAATAAATTAATAAAAATGCTTACAGTTTTTTTGTTGTTGTTGAATGCTTGAGAAAAACAATAACAATTGTCGTCATTGTCAAATCATAACAATACAACATAAGTCCATGGTCATTCAGTCTTTCAGTCCAGAGGAAGTGCCAAGTCTTTAGCAAAGCCTTTGTTCTTATTGCTTTTAATTTGAAGAGTTTTAAGAGTTTAAGTTTGACTCTTAAAAAAAGAGGTTTGCATTTAAAATGTACATTTATGAATATGGTATTTAGCTAACAGGAAAATAAGATTTATGAAATAAGTATCACCTTTTTTCCACATGCATGAATCAAAAATTACATTTCTAAGTAAACTCAAACTTAGGATTCACATAACATTTGATAAGATCAAGAGTGCCACACCAAAATGATGTTGTGTAAGAGCAAATGCAGAATAAATGTAAAGAAGTTTCAGGGCTTTCTAAACAAAAAGAACAGTTGGTAATATCAAGTATTTTTAATATCAAGTCTTTTAAGAGAGCACTTATCCAGCAAAATCTATGAATCAACTTAAATATACATTTTGTTAATAACTTTTTTTATTTTTTTATTGCAGGTATAAACAAGAATAACTATAGCAATTAGATACAACATGACAGTATGAATGAAATAAATAATACAGGAAGACAACAAAGGATATGAATAAAAAAAGTTAAACAAAAGGTACAGAGGTAGTAACTCAAATTACTTAACATTCAAAAGATCATTATACAGGTTCACAAATTTTACACCCTTTTTTGTTGTTAATATTTTTAAGTGTCGTTATTAGGTAAGTCACACAGAAAATTAAGTAGGCTAATTTGGGTAGTAATGTTAAAAAAAATGTGCATTTCTGAAAATAATATTTTGCTGATAAATAAATTTCCTATATATTCTGTTAGGTTTGAAATTAGAAAAAATAACATAATATATCACACATGAACTCAATATCTAAATTGATTTTGTAGCAAATAATTGTGAAATGTCAGATCAAAAATCTTTAATAAGGGTCTGTTTGAACAAAAAGATGATCAATTGACTCATTAATGGTGTAGGTAAGCTATAAATGTATACGTAGTTCTTTAACTTTAATTTCTTTAAATATTTATAAGGTAAATGCCATTTTTTCCATTTAACCTTATCTATTAAAGAATAAAAAAATCCCCGCCTCGAGTAATAAAGTATGTGGTCATGATGACTAAAAATGCTTAGTTTGAATTTGCACGTCATTTTGGCGCGCCCGCCTTCAGCGCACGCACACGATCTCGCAGGCCGCGCGCTCGAGCAGCACACACACACACACACACACAGGCGCGAGATAAAGATGGCGGCGACGGTGGGGGAAACGGCGTGATATGCTGGAGTAGTAGCGCTAAACCTGAGTAAAACCACCGTATGACAGACCATAGCAAAATGGAAATCATGTCACAGTAGGCGTTTGCTGGTAATACCAAGTACTACAAACTCACCTTCCCCCCGAGACAACATTCATCTAGCGATTGTGGAGAAATCTCACCGGGAGCATGGCTTCGCACAGCAGCCAGGTAATGCTAGGAAAACACGTCTGCCTCTTTTTATGTTGCGTTTTAGCTCATAATGGCGTGCGGAGTGTGTGTTTTGTCTCGTGCTGTACGTTAGTTTCTGTCGGATTGTGTTTTTTAGCCGCGAGTTTGTGTGTGGCCCACGCGCTGCTGCAGCGGCCTGGCCACGCGTTAATAACGGTCATTAGCAGACGAGCGATTGTGAACCTACCGCGCTTTTGGCGACGTTTCTATCGGATATCCTGTGTTAACCTCTCTCCACTGAGTACTATAAGAAGGTAACGTATGGAGTGTTTCTACAAAGTGTCTTCAGTTCAAGCGAGTGGAAATAGTCGTGTGGCTAATGTGGTATAATAGGCCTGTTGATTGGGGGCGGGATCGCTTCCTGTCTTCAATCTCATTCAAACTCTTTCTTTTGAGTTTTTCGTTTGTTTATTGCGCACATGACATCCATTACGTCTTCAGTGACAGTTTGTTACCTCCATGTTGTATTTTCATCAGCATCAGGGCGATTTTGATGTCTGCTAACTTTAAACGAGGCACCATGTAGATGCTACATCATTGTAGCTCTAGCTGTTAGCCACATGCTGGACGATAGCGTCCCAGTAATGCTTTCCCTAAGGTCCTGTATAAACGAATTGTGCTTAGTGTTCTAAACAGGGCTGTCATTTGTGGGCGGTCTTCAAGTTAGTCATTGAATAGCTTGTAGCACTGCTTTGTGTTGGGTTGATATATGGTTGAAATGGGGACATATTCTTAAGTATGTGAAGTTATGAGTATTTCTGGTCTCTGGAAGATGCTTGGCTGCTGTTAAGTGCTGTAATAAGCAATCTAGATGCATGAAGCACCTGTCAAAGTGTTAGCTACCTGTCAGTGTTCATGTAAACATGAAGAATATCGTTATTTTCTCTTAATTTTGGCATGTTTGGGTTGCTTTTTTCACCTGGTTTAATTTTAAAAGTAGCTTTATGTATTCTTACAGTATTGTTAGGTTTATCATTCACGCACTGCCACTGCCATGTTCATAGCAAAGTTCTCTTTAGATATTAATATGCACTAGTGGTTGGCCAATATATCGCTAAGATCTAAAATAAGTTTTATTTTATTTTTTGACAGCACTTAGAACTTCAGATGCCATGAATATCTTATTTTTTATTACTATAAAATAATAACACCATATATTTACCCATACACTGTCAACATTCAGCATGCAAATAATTTAAGGAAGCCTTTGAATATCTAATAAATATTTAATCCCACGATTAGATCCTCTGAAGTGTGTGTTTTTATGGAGGCTACAAATACACATGCAATAGTCTGATGGAGAGTTTGTCATATTCGTATCATTCTCTGTGTGTTGTATATTGTCTTTTTTTCAAGAAAAGTGCGCAAAGACAATTTATTTGTAAAAAATACTATAATAGGTTTACAGAATTAAAATCTTTGCCTAATTTGTTGTTCCTGGTCAAAAATGACCAGCATTTTGAGAATTGCTTATACGTTTTCTATGCTATATTACCAGATAATAATTATTTGTAATTTTATTTATTAGTTTTTTAGTGGATCATTTTGGTCAAATGTTAATTTTTGAGAATTGCTTATACGTTTTCTATGCTATATTACCAGATAATAATTATTTGTAATTTTATTTATTAGTTTTTTAGTGGATAATTTTTTGTCAATGTTAATTTAAAGTTTTTTTGTTTTGATTTAGACAACGTGGGATTAAAAAAAAAAATTGAAAAATTGTCAATTTTTTTGAGAAGTTGTCATGCCCCGTGTGAGCAAAGTCGGCTAGTTATAGTCCATTTCGAGAACATGAACGAGCATTTTCAGGGAAAAACTCTCTGGATCAAAATGATCAGAACAAAACAAGAGGTTTCAGTTGCTTGAGTATGAAGCAATCTAAGTTTGTTTTAGTAATTCATTTTTAAATTATAATTCAGTAAATAAGTGAAATACATACATTTTTTGCTTCATACGTAATTTAATATTTTTTTAATTAAATAGTGTGTTAAGTCATGTTTATATAGGCCAACAGCCACCCTGCTGTCTGAGATATTGGCATTGTATTGGGTGTAATACAATACATATTGTATTACATACAAATTTTATGTAAATTTTACATAAAACCACATTCACAGCAGCTCTTTCTATCTTCATAAATGTGGTTCAAGTTCACCCAAAAATGAAAATTGTCATCTACTCCCACTCATAAAGTTCCAAACCTGTATCAATTTATTTGTTCTGCTGAACACAAAGGAAGATATTTTGAAGAAAGTTTGTAACTAGGCTGTTTTGGGGCACCATTGACTAAAAATACTATGGAAGTCAATGGTGCCCGCAGAACTGCTCTGTTTCCCACATTCTTCAGAATATCTTCTTTGTGTTCAGCAGAACAAAGAACTACTTGAGGGTGAGTAAGGGTGCTTTCACACTAGCACTTTTGGTGTGCACCCGGGTTTGATTGACGTCAGAGTTGGGTTCGTTTGGTACCAGAGTCCGCTTAAAAAGGGTGGTCTGGGGGTACGGTTCACTGCTGATGTGAACGCAATCGCACCAAATTGCAGAAGTGATCCGCTATTAATGCCTTATTATTTGATAAAAATGTGTGTTTGTGTGCGTTTCACTCACTTTTCTGAATAGTGTGACTGACGTGCTGCAAGCAGAGAGCTGTGTCTCATTTCTGTTCGCCTTCAGCGTTCTTTAGAGCATTTGCAGTACATTTGTAAGACGGACGTAAGTGTCGTTATGCACTGAATAAAATAATATGAACACAGTCCAGCGGGGGCAGGAGGAGGGGGGAGCAATCGAACTCCGGTTCGGACCAGGCAATTGAACCAAGTGTTCAAATGATGACATAATTACATTTTTTGGGTGAACTACCCTTTAAACAGTTTTTAAAACTACTTAAATTAAGCATCCTATCATATTAAAGTCAGCATGGAACTAAAGTTGTGATCGCTTTTTATTCCCTATTGTTAGGTGTATCTGAGTGAAACTGCTTCTCAAGCAAGTAATGTAGGCTATGCAGTATTGATTGGATTGTTTGCTAATTGCTATTATCTCGTGAGAGACAGGTTGCTGTAATGGTGGAATTTTTGTCCTGCCCTCGAACTGGTGCAAATATAATCAGAGAAGGGATGTTGTTGGCGAGGTGAAGTAGAAAATATTTTTTTTTGATTAAGTTTTGAGTGCACATGATTTTAAGTATGTGTGGATTAATCATTTATAATCACCGCAGTATTCCATAAACTAGTAAGAATTGTCTATTTTGATTTCATGGTGACGTTAACACTTCCTCACTTGTGCGCATCACCCATGGATGGCTCTTTCGCATTCACAAAAGTGTGTGTTGTGAGTAGCAGGCATGTGAGCGGAGGAGCGGTGAGAATTTCCGCTCCCCGCTCACGTGGGTGTTCGCTCTCCCCGCTCCACCGCTCAAAGTCGGACCAGATCGCTCCGCTCTCAATTCCGCTCCCCGCTCATCTACAATTTCATCCGCTCGGTGAAAATCGCTCCACGCTCGCTCAAATTTAAAATTTACTCTGCATGCCTAAGACCTGCCGTTTTCAACCGAAGCCTTACGCCTGGGACACACTGTCTGCGTGGCAGACGTGGAGGGGTTTGTTGCGTGACTGCTGCGGAAAAATCGCTTCACTTCTATTCTGTTGTGGAGCCGAGGTTCAGCGTGGTTGGACCACACCTGATACGAGCGTATTCGCAGGAATGTGGCTCCTCTAATATGTTAAATAGGTGCGAAAGGAAAATCAACACGCAGCAAACCCGCTGCGACGTGTCCGCCACGCAGCCTATATCCTATAAAGAACTCACAGCAACATCAGTCAAAATAGAACATATATATCACCACATTCCTGATCATGTTCAAACATTGTTATCATCAATTTTTTTGACAGGAATTGTGCACCTGTATGACCTGTCGGTTTGCTTTTGGAAATTTTAACGAACTCCATCTCTCCTTCACAACGAACGATTTTTGAAGTATAGGCTGATGGTTTTGTTAATTGTTGAAGGCACAGGTGGATTTGTGTATGCCCTAGGCTCGTGGTGTGAGCGGTATCGGAGCGGTATCGGAGCGGAACCGGAGCGAGACAGAGCGATCGCTCTAGCCTTTGGATAAAAACCGCTCCGCGCTCCGATATATTTTGCACGCTCCACGCTCGCTCCCCGCTCAGCTCCGCTCACATGCTCTGGTGAGTAGGCATGGGATGATAACCGGTTTTAAGGTATGCCTTGGTTTGGAAAAGTCACTTTCAAAACCACTAAAATCTTCCGTTATACCGTTTCTGCAGCATGCACAGTTTTTTTTTGAGTCGTCAATGACGGAAAGTGCAGGACTCCCTCAGTTGTGTGCAGTGAAGAGCGAACGAGTCACACGGCCCCCCCCCCTCCGGTTGGTGCGAGCAGTCAGTGAGGGTCAGCTGTGTTTATGATGATGGCCGAAGGAGATGAATCCCTGCAACTTTTCCACCTCGAAAAACACGAAGTCTGCCGTATGGATAATTTTCCGGTAATGTAGACTAATCATGTTCCGTACATGTTGTTCTATGACGTTTTAGCGCCGATCGCTAAAAAAATAATTCCAGGTCGTACATAAACTATATATCTGTTATCTTCATTTCTCCCTCTTTCTCCCCCGATCAAGACAGAGATTCACCCACCCGCCGTTTATTTCAGTGTGGAAATAAATACTATTTGGCTTGCTACCGAGGTCCGAAGCAGATAACATGGCTAATTAACAAGCTAACGTCAACTAGTTTACTCCCTCACGTTACTTCACAGAGTGGGGAATAGCAGACTAACGTAAAATACTAAGTTTCTGTGATTAGGTACAATAATTCAATTTAGCTTATCATGCATCACGTCTATACGTTTAAGCCTCCTGCCATTGTTTACATCTGTTCAAAATCACGACATTTAAAAAACAGACTTTGCCAGAGTGTTGTACAGAGAGAGACTGTGTGTGTGTGTGTGTGTGTGTGTGGTGTGTGTGTCTCTCTCTCTCTCTCTCTCTTTTTTCATTTATAATGATGTTTTATTTCAGAAAATTATCTATTTTCTGATTATTGTTATGCTGCAGGTTTAGGCTCACTTCAGTGGCTGCCCTTTATTTAATTAATAAGAATTGAATTATTTATTTTAATTATTGTTTACTGCTCCAAAATGTTCTATATGTTTCTTAAAAATAAAATGTTTTGTGTTCAGTGGGAAAAAGTTGTTGTTTTCTACCCAGACATTTAAAAATAACATATTTTAGACCTGTAATGGCAATACCGTGATTTTTTTTTATCTAAGGTTATCACACCGTGAGAATCTCATACCGGCCCATGCCTATGTGTGAGTAGGGTTGGGTACCGAAAGCCATTACAAATATGGCACCAGTACCTTTATAACCGGTATGTACTAGAACCGAACCAGAACGCAGATTTCGGTGCCTCATTTCGGTGCCATGCCTGAGCGATCGGTTGAAATATTTGTTTTTTGTTTCTCCGAAACGGACGTAAGAAGCATCATCACCGGCACCACACGTGCAAAATAATTTTCCCGACTGCGAAAATGCACATGAACTCAATTCGGAAGCTCTAATATAAACAAGTCCAATAAATCTTTGTAGTAACCGTGTGTGCGGTTTTCACTAGTGATGCACGATCATGATTTTTCGTGGCCGATTCCGATACCGATTTTTTTCGAGCAAACTGGCCGATTCCGATTCCGATACCGATTTTTTTTCTTTAGCAACCAAAAGAAATAATGAAAGATTCTAAACACAAATAAAGTGTTATATAGTGAATATAGATTTGATTTAACATTTATAATATTTAATTGTTTAAAAAATATATATATTTAAGAAAAAATTTGCCCCCCAAATTCATGTCTGTGGTGTTTCAACAATGGATGTCACCCCTTTAAGAAAAGGGATAATTCTATTTGGACTACTTCTGTGTGTAAGGGTCACTGCAGGTGCTGGTTGATCTGAGGGGTGCATGGGAGTACATTCTTTCTTATTAATTTTGAAGTTAGCTAAATCTCTGACAATTTCATGTGTTGTCATTAGTGTATGTGGTGTTATGTTGATAACTTGCAGATCTGGCATATTTTAATAAAAAAAATATAAATATAATGTTGATATTTCCAAAATGTCCCCTGATCTTGAAATCATCATGATGGTAGCCTCCATTTTAGAAAAGTCTAAGCTGATTTGTATTGTGGTGTTACTGTCTCTGGTGTTAATGCATTTTCTGGTAACACAGAGCCTTTAGTAACTTGCATTATAAGGTCTGTGGTGTAATAATTACGTCTGTGTGTTACTTCAATATGACATAGACATAAGTGGCTGTGTGCTGTTGTCACAAGTTTTTGATTAAAATTCAAATGTTTTAAGCTTTTATTTTAATGGATATAGCATATTAAACACATTTTAAATGCCTATCAATATATTTTATAGAAAAAACAAACAAGCATCTTTACAAATTCTGCCTCTCATTTGCCACCCAGTTGAAGATGGACCAAGATGGTTTTTAAATTGGGTTGAAACTACATAAAACTGCCTTAAATGAAAACATTAACAGTAACCATGTGAAATTAAAGGCAACATTTGCATAGTTACAATCTAAACCACACAACCAACACACATTCAACAGTCCAAACAAAGATGTTACTTAATCAACATTTGTTGTCGTTTTTAAAATTGGTGTAAAAGAAAAAAGGTATTTACCAGTGAAACTAAATACAATCAAAGTAGGCTATATAAATAATTTATTCCAAAATGTTAAATCAAATAATGTTAGTGCAACGAGCAAAACAAAGATGCTACAGCTCGTGCTTGTTAAAACCGAGTCAATGTAATTTTAAGGTAAAATAAAAATAATAATCTCGGACAGAACTGACGTTTATACGTTTGAACGTTTTATTCTTTACAAAAAGTAGCATTTCAGCTTTGTCACAAGTTGGTCTGTTTCTTTTCTCATCCAACACGTGAGAAGCTGCGCTGAACAACTGTTCACGTCTATTCTTGTGCAGGGCGTGGACAGATACGCTCGCGCAAATTCTAGTGATGGGAAGTTCGGATCATTTTACCGACTCGGACCTTTGAGTCTCGTTCAAGATGAAGAACGACTCGAAAAACACGAAGACTCGAAACAGGTGAAATAATTCCAGTACAGAACCTTTAGGATGGTGCGCATGCGCGACTGAACGAATCACTCCCCGAAACGACTCGTTCTTCTCGAGTCTCATTAAAGATTCGTTCAAAATGAATGAATCGTTCAAGACCGACCCATCACTAGCAACTTCAGCTAGAGCAGCAAATGAAAGCGGCTCTTATTTGTGTGCCAGTAATGTTACACCAACGGCTGTTCGCTTCATTGTATCTGTTTTTCTGTGTTTGTTGTGCTCCTGCGAATGTATTCCACACAAATGACATGTTTGCACTTTCGGAAAAATCGGCCGAAAAAAAACACAAAAACCGGCCGGTTGCCGATCGCGCATTATAAGCAAAAACGGCCGGTTCGATCTTTGGCGGTCAACCGGTGCATCCCTAGTTTTCACATTCAGACTTTAAAAGCACAACTCGGGGAATGAGAACGTCCGAAGAGCGCGTGAATGCAATAATTACACTTGCTCTGACGACCTTCCATTAACTAGCTAAGCTAACATTACTACTACCCCATGGGCTACTAATACATCGATTAGCAATGGATTATAAATATACTTAATTATTATGAAAATACCAGAGATGGCTTGAATAACACAGATAAACTATAACATAGTCGTATTTGTGTTTATTGTATTTATTTTATCATTCAATACGTTTATATCTTGTTTACTTATCCATATCCCGGAGCATCAAGAGTTCACTTCTTCTATGACTGGATCTGTGGATGTTCTGTTCGAGGGCGCCCTCTAGTGTCCAGTATGAATGAAAAACACATCACCCCCCGGTTTCACAGACAAGGCTTGAACCCAGTATAAAATATAAAATGTAACTTTTAGCTGTTTTAACTGAAATAAACTTGCACTGACTGATCCTAAAACATATCAGTGCCTTTGTTTTGTCTCAAGATGCACCCCAGTAATGCTTTTTTCTAAGCATGTTTATAAAAATTACTTAAATGTCCTAATTGAACTATGATCTAATCCTGGCTTAGTCTAAAGCCCTGTCTGTGAAACCGTGCCCGTGTGTTTAGTGCTAATGGCCAATCCAATTATTAATTTATATTTTTTCTATTTTTATAAGTATCGGTTCAGGCACCGGTACTGTTTTAAAAGTATTGAGTTGGCACCGGTATTGAGAAAAACCCCAAACGATACCCAACCCTATGTGTGAGTGTGTTATCACCAGAGCATGTTGAAATAATGCAGATGGCTAACTTGTGGTAATCCCCAGTCCGAATGAACAGCGATGGGGAGCTTAGTGTGGTACGTGGAAAGGGCAAAGAGACATTCTTTCTGTTGTGATTGTACTCTCCATCCAGAGGCCATTGGATTACGGCTTGCTGTTTGTCCCTTGTGGTGCCGTTTCAGCAGCGTAGGTCGGTGATTTGCAAACAGTTACATGTGCTTGAACTGCAATTTCTTTTTTTCTTGCTCTCCCTTTTCATGCAGCTAGTGGTGAATGCGAAGGGGTATTATGTGCACGCTTGCAGAGCCTTTTGAGTTTTTCTTTGACACTTTCAGTTCACCTAAAGACTGGCATGAACATGAAGTTACTGAGATGTAAACTTTTAAAAATAATTGTATATTTATATAAAAAAATGTAATCGATAGGTTAATAAATCATGGATTTGCTAGTTTTGTCTGCAACGTTATTTACCTCATCTCAAGTGAAGGGCTTCTGCACACAAAAAAAAAGAAAAGCCTTGCATTGACATGCAGCGTAATGAAGTGTGGGTTTTCTGATGGATCTCATCTATACGATGGATGAGGTTACAAACGTAAGTTCCTTTATACGTGCTTTTCTCAAAAATGAACTTAACATGAATGCACAAGTAGGCTATGCATCCGGGAAAGTTTAAAATATTTCGGGTCCATTTGGGAAAAGCACATTTATTTTAATTACCCGAAGACCCAAGGCTGATAATACCGAACCCGACCCGTGTCCGAGGCACTCGTAGAAGTTTTTGACCTGATTTTGACACTTGATGAATTACACTTTGCTGAGAACAGAATATTGAAGTGGAGATTGCTAAACTGCAAGCTAACCGTTGTTTTCAGAAAGCAAGCAGGTTTATCCACAGTGTAGAGAGCACGCGTACACATGGTTGCCAGGTTGACAACGATAGGTATCCCATTTAGCAGATATATCCGTATTGCACAAGTGGGAAGCTCTGTTTCGGGGGTTACGTGTCTTTATGGGTGCTTTCCCACTTGGTTCACACGCCGTCGTCGTATCTGCGAGTCCCATGTTGGCAAAGGAATGGACCCGCCTTTCTCTGCCACTGATTGGCTTACCTTAATGTTCTTTCCCTCATCCAACCAATCTCTCTCCTGAAGCCTAACTTTTAGATGCTGCAGGCAACGGTTATATAGATTTAGTCTGTTTGTAGCTAGCTAAATTAAGTTTTCCATAGAGAAGGAGGGAATGCTTTTGTATCTGCTGTAAATTATGGTGTTCCAGTTTAAATGGTGATTTACCGCATGAGGCTGCTGTTTTTTTTCTTAGATTTTTTTTCTTTTTCATGAGGCTGCTGTTGGATAGCTAAGTAGGGGTGGAACGGTTCACGAAAAAAAATCAACCCGTGCGGTTCTCCACACACGGTTCGGCACGCGTTAGGACCACAGTTCAACTTCAATCTGACAAGCATCTGCAATATGGTTTGTTATAAATAACACGTAAAACAAACAGGTTTCAGCTAATGTATGTTTCTGTTGACGGATGCGTATTCTGGCTTCCCAGTACATTACAACAACAGCGAAGAAAAAAAAAAAGTGGACAAACCATTCACTCTTGTTCAATGCGAGTGCCGTCACCCGGGTGCTGATGGCGCACGCGCACATGTGAGACATGAACAGCACACGTTGATATCTGTGTTTAAACTAAACTCATGTAAGTGTTTGCCAGTTTAAACATTTAAGAGCCAGAGGATGCGAGCTCTTGCGCGCAGTGAGAAGATTTGTGCTTGCGGTCATCGAAGCGTGCGAACCCGCACCTCACAGGGCTCAGAGTGCGACATAATTTCTCAATGGTGCTCAATTTCTGAGGTTGCACCTGTGCGACCAGCCGTAAAAAAAAAAAAAAAAAGTCTCGTGGTCTAAAACAATCATAGATAGTTTGAAATGAAGATTTACAGTGGTTTATTCTAAGTTCATGTAACTTTTCTACTCCACTTTAAATGGTGTCCTTGTATTCAAATTAAGTGCGGTCCACTGTTGCACACTTGCCACAATATTGCCACGGTGGCCCGACCAGATTTCTTGCGTCGCGGGATTAAATTCACGAATACAGCGCGGTAACGGTCAGTAACTCTGGTGCAATTTGAACCGGAGGGGTGGTCTAACAATATCCTGTTCCCGACGTGTTAGACAAAACCAGTGCTTCGTTTTATTTGCGGGGTCTGAGCACAGCATGTGCAACGATGCTCAGAGCAGACTTGCAGATATAATATACAGCTCTCAAACAGAACAAGACAGGTTGTGATGAGTGACAGAGCAGAATAAGGATGGAGCAAAGTGTGGATGCGCTGTCCTTGAAGCACGTTCAACTCCTTTTTTCTTTTTGTATTATGCTTAGCCTATCATTTGAAATGACTGTCTAATTTATTTATTTTACTCTGCGACTTTTCCTACGGTGTTAACAGCAAGATGTTAAATGAATTTAGTATTTTGACAAGACTAGTATTAGACTAAACCTACATTTTTTTTCCTATTGTGTTGTAGGCTGAATGTTAGCCTAAACAAATTGTATCCTGACAAGACGAATAAAAATAAGGATTACAATTTTTGTATAACTTTTTTTTTCTGTGTTGCAACAAAATGTTATTAACATTTTGCTGTTAATAAATTCAAGACTCTTGACAAGACGAATAAAATAACAAATACAATTTTGTGCAGACTAAACTTTTATTTGTTAGCCTATCTCTTTGTTTCAGTAGAAATGTAAGATTTTTCAGATTTCATTTATCACGTGAAGAGAGCTGACTGACAAGAAGAGTGAGGTGAGACAGACAAGATGATGGCGGAAGAATTTCAAAAAATGAAATGTAAAAGCGCCTGTTTTAAAAATATTTGGATTTTGAAAAGCCTGTTGACTTCTCCATTAATGTAAGTCAGTGGTGCCCACTTTTGTGTGCGGATCTACTTTTCAAATGAGAAACATACCGAGATCTACCAAGTAAATAAATGATAAAATACATATTAAATAAATAACTAAAAAAGCTTGTTGGGATGTATGTTTATATTGCATTAGTTTAAAAATAAAATGTTTTATTTTATTCACTATTCACGAATGCCATCAGTAAATAGTTCCTATTAGTAGTTCCAAGCTGTTTGGAGCGTCTGATGCCCGTATGCACATAAACACCACTGATCCTCACAAACTTCAACACACGTGAGCATCCGTTTTAAAACACTCGCTGTATTCAACTACATGAATATACTGAGCTGTATTCAAGAAGAAATATGATGTTAGAGTGATCGAGAGCACACATACCCAGTTCGTTTGCGCATCAATTATAACAGACATAACGCGTACCTAATGCTCGATCCTGTATGTCACTGTTATCTTTACCTTGATTACAATAGTCGTCATCAAAACTTTAGGTTACTAGTGTGACACTGGCTTCTTTTATCCAGCCAAGAGCTGTAGTTTGCGTATCATATGCTCATACAGCAGTTTTGAGCAACCGTTCAGTCTGTATTTCACACAGCGCCATGAGAAATGTTTGCTGCTCTGAAACACAGAATATCACAGAATGCGTAGAGAGGTGGTACTGTTATTTATAGTCTATATATATTTACACTAGCCTACTTAACATGCGAGTCATAATATTAGTGATATTTTAGTTTTATCTCTCGCCCCCCTGGTTGAGAACCACTGACCTAAAGCACGATCTACCAGCACTGCCTTCAAGATCGATCTATTGGGCATCCCTGATCTAAGTGATAATGTTTTTTTTTAAAAAACATTAGTTTCTCATTTATTTGTTTCCACAGTATTTGCTGATTTTTATTTTATTTAAACAGTTTTTTTTTTTTTTTTTCGCGCCTTCAAACTTTCTTATTCATTTTTGCTAATAAACGTTCTTCGTTTCATAATTGTTTTTTCCTCATTCTTAACTGATTTTTTGTTTTGTATAGCCTATATTTAAACTTTAAGTTATTTGTAATTTTATATTAGGCATATAGCATGGTGGGTGTATTTTTGTTAATAAAAGTTCTGTTTCTTCTACTTTGTATTTTGTTGTTGCTCGAATTGAATTTCTTCAAAGTGAAAATAAAATGCACACGGTGCTTTTATAAGCTATTTAAGCAAAAGAAAGTGAGGGAAATAGGGAAAACTAAAAACTAAACAAACTGCTTGACGTCGAATTGCCGTTGATATGAAAGTCAAAGTAAAACGCGCATGGCGCTTACAGGGTATTTAAAACCAAAGGAAAGCAAGGAAAAGAGGGAAAACTCAAACAACCCCCCACCACGGTGATACCGGTATAACCGGTGTTGTCACACGTCGATTAACCGGTGGGAAAATGTCCTCAGCGTCACAACCCTACCTTTATAGGGCTATGATAACCAAAACAGTCCTGAGCTAGATCAAGCTTTGATCTCTGTAAACCAAACTATCACTTTAATTTAAAAAAAAAAAATATTCCCACTAATAATAATATTTTATAATTTGCTAGCTCCACACTGTAGAGCTACTTTATGACAGAAAATCATGTTGTAATTCTAAATGAAAGCGACATTGACTCTGGCTTTTCATGTTTAATAACGTAAAGCTGCTTGAATAAAGGCGATCTATTGCATAAAGTACTATTTAAATAAACATGATATGATCGGACTTTACTTGAGTACGTTTACTGAACTGCAGTATGCAACAATTATGTAAACTGCTGCTTTCACACTGCTGTCAGTTTTTGTTGTTTATTTTGTTACTGAGAGGAAAGCATGCAATATATATTTACATGTTCATCCAAACGCAATCACACAAGCAAGTAGTCATTAATTTGTTTTTGCACATTCCTAGTTTTCCCATTCTTCTGCTTCAAATGTGGCATGCATCATTTGAGTTAAAATGGTCCAATGTCTGTGATTGAACAATAAAAATCTTTGTTTATTTGGAGCATTAAATTTGGGAACCTTTAAAATTACTGTCAAGGTATAATGTCATGTGTTTTCTCATCTGACCAGTATCCCACATCAGGCTAAAAAAGCTAGCATGACTAGCTTTTCATGGCTGATTTGGAGGTCAGGAGACTGGCAGTAATCAGTGTCGATTACAGATAGACCCATTGGTAGCATGGGAAAATATGTTGACGTGGTAAAATATCCACATAATTATACTGCTTTTCACTTCCTATTGTGCACGCATTGTACATATAACAGTTAATGAATTGGTGCATATTTGATGCATCTTTTGATGTCAATTAAACTTCTCTGACTTGTTCTGTTGTAAACCACACTTTCAATTATCTGGAATATTTGTTTAGTCTAAGGAATGAAGTCAGATCACGGGTTGTGGCAGGTCAGCACACTAAAAATCTATCAATGTAAAAACCTTCACAGTATATTCAGTAATGTTTAAATGTCTGTGCTCAATGTTACACATTAGCCAAAGTGAGTGCTTGAAGGGTCTCTCTCTGCCATTGCTTTGCCCTACAAAAGTGGGTCACGAGGGAGCCATGTTGCCATGCTGCATGACTCATCAGTTTCCAACTTGCTCTTTATTTTCACCCAACCTGATGTTGCAATCATGCAGTAATGATGGCTGCCATGTCCTCACATACCCTCATACACAGTGCTTTAATTGTGTTTTAATAAATAAGTGGGCTGAATTTAATAATCTGACTGACACCAGAAAGACCACCTCAGTGTTATAGTGTACCATAATTTTAGTAAATGATTGTTTACAATTAACATGAAGTTAAAATACCTAACATTATGTGCTTCTGTTTGATTTTTTTCTTCACAGTACATCTTTGGGGAGTTCAGCCCAGACGAGTTCAATCAGTTCTTTGTGACTCCCCGCTGTTACGTTGAGGTAAAATCATCACATACGTGAATTCATCCTAAACACACATTAAATGTTAAAGGCTGTCCAAAGTATTCTTTTAAGCTTTTTAGAAGTAATTACATTTACTGTATTGTCATTTATAATTTCCTTTACTCTCAAAATAACTGTTACTGTAAAGATATTGTGATTAGGTAGAGCTTGTTTTTGTAAGTTTCAAATATGTAAAATAATGCATTTTGTAATTTCCACTTTCCCATTCTCATGTGCAACATTTAAGCACAAAATTAAAGTTCACTTTCAAAATATAGTATTTTCCATTTTCTACCCTCATTTCAGTGTTTAATTTGTTTCATTCCAAATTAAATGCAAATTTAAATGTGCAAGTGTTGGATCATCTGAAACTGAATTTTCTCTAACACTATGCTTTCAATGTATCAGTTATAAATAGGGCTGGCTCGATACCACTTTTTCAGAACCGATACCGATCCGATACCAAAAATTCTGAGTATCTGCCGATATCGATCCGATACCAGCACAGTTTTTTTTTTTAAATCAGTGTAGATTTTCTATATCTCAATGTGTGTTGATCTGCTCATCACTCTTTTGTGTTTTACACACAATCTACTAAATATAGACAACTTTACTGTAAAGAAAAACAACAAATGAATGGTTATGTAATTATAATCTATGACAAAAATACTTTTATAAACTAGGTTAGTGGATAATTCAGTAGCAAAAGTTACTCTAGAAAAATCACGAGTGCACAACTTTATAATATCTAAAATTATTGGAAAATAATAAATATGTGCGCAAAAATATTATAATACGAAAGGCTCAATACAGAGCGGCATAAAGCACTTATGCGCATCCCGTGTGCAGAATGATGCGCTTGAAGCAACACTGAGTCACAGCTCGCAGGGGTCCGCATAGAGAAGTTCAAAGCACAAAAGAAAGAGATATTAATGCGTAGTGTATTAAATCTGTGCCACAGTTTATTGAGCCTTTTCTTTTAACCGTTTTAAATGTCAGTTACTGTGCTTGTGAAGAACCTAGTGATCGGCCAATATTGAGTTTTTATAACCGATACCAATTATTTGCTTGTTTATGCACCCGATAATCGATATGCAGAACCGATATTTATTTACTGTTATAAAGTAAATAAATAACTGAGTGAAGTAAGTCCATTCTTCACTTTGGTTTTCCTCCTTCCAGTCATCTTAACAACAACAAACAACAGTTGAAAATTAACATTCTTTCATGTTAAATTTAATCTTCAAATTACAACAATAAAAACATTTTATTTATAAAAAGCATCATAAGCAACACCGATATTAACAATAAGCAAAATAATGTCTAATGTTTTCAAATGGAAACAAAATGGACTTGTAACCCGAGGTTGTGGGTTCAAACCTCGGCTCCGGCAGGATTTGTCCACGACTGAGGTGAGACCCTTGAGCAATGCACCGAACCCCCAACTGCTCCCCGGGCATCGCATCGTCGGCTGCCCACTGCTCCAAGTGTGTGTGCACTTGGATGGGTTAAATGCGGAGAACACATTTCACTGCTGGTTATACTCTGTATAATTGTGTATGTGACAAATAAAAAAAAAATATATATATTTTTTTTTTTTTTTACAAAACCGATATCCGATTATGGTAAAATGCTTAAATATCGGTAAACCGATATATCGGCCGATCTCTAGAAGAACCCCTCATAGTGCTCTCTACAACAGTGTTGTGATCTAACAGACACCTGATAGAAAGTAACACGATTTAGAAACAGCACGAGACTCGAGCTAGATAAAATCCTTTTATGCAAAACCATTGAACTTTATTTAAAGATCAAGTATAATAGGAACAGTGGAGAGAGTTTATCGTCTTGACTCTAGTAACCGAACGCGGCACACAGTTTGAACGCTGAATGGAGGATGAAGGACCGCTGCAGCGGAGAGAAGTGTTTACGTCAACTTGACTTAAATATTAATCTATACCTCACATTAAACTATGTAACGGGTTCAGAACACTTGAAATATAGTGCACGAAAACATTATGGCGTTTTATAATGTGTTCGTGGCTTTTGTGGGGCTTAACAATAACACAATAGTAGCTATGCAGAATATCAAATTTGGATCGGTCTCGTCAGACCGATACCCCGATCCAGCAGAAAATTCCAGTATCGAAGCGATACCGATCCTGAATATCAGATCGGCACACCCCTAGTTATAAATGTAACATTGGAGCTAGTGTAGGAAATGGTGCATGTAAGTTTACTTTAAATCTTGCTACAATTTGTTACACAACGTATGGTAAATTTGACTTCAAATGCAAATACATTTCCATTATGCATGCTACATTGCCGATGTTATGCCACCGTACTCTCATCCACCTTTTCCCTCCTTTTCTTTTGTATAAAAAAAAACACAAGCCATTGTTATTTAGCACACTACATCCTCCGTCTATTTTGGTTGCAAATTATACTCCAGCCTTCCACTCCTAATTACTTTATACAAATATTGTGCCTGTTTAGTTCAGATAACGTGCATTTAAATCTGTAGGTTATAAAGGTTTATTTGTGTGTATGTGCACATTTTATTGATTTGAGTGATCTCATGTAAATTTCTTATCAGCTTCCCCCCTTCAATGATAAAGTCTCCTGCATCAGCCATTCCTCAGGTAAGATCAAAGCCTCACTTTGAATGTTGCTACAAGTACTGATTCAGAAATAAAGATATGAGTTATAGATTACAAGATCCTTAACCACAATTACTGTCCCATAAGCACACACAATGGTTTTCGTGTATTATGCATTAACCATAGCTTACATCACACATGGGAAACGTATTTTATAATATCTGTCCTGTTCACATCCTAATCCTTAATTAGTAGAATGGTCTTCATTCAAAACTGAGTTGAATATAAACCTCCTTAGGCTACATGCCCATCTCTGTAGTCTAATAATCTTTCCCAGGACAGTATCATATTGCCCTCTCAGGTAGTTGTGACCTTCACCCTCATCTGTATCAATTATTTAGGAGGTTACTGCACTCCTGCTGTGCCTTACATAACGGAATCATTGAGACGGCAGGTTTGCGGTGAGTTTTCGGTCCACTACACAGTGCCTTACTCCTCTGTTTTTGTTGCAGAACTCAACACTCAGGTCTTAAACACTGACCGCTTTCTAAACCTTCCCCTTTATCAACCTTAAACCCTTCTTATTCTTGCCTGTCCATTTAATCTTTGGAGCTTTGCATGCCTAGGCGCCAGGCCTCTGTCTGGCACATACACGCATCTAACTGCAGTGCTTAGAGTTAACGGGAGGCTTTTGACATTTTTTATTTTTATTACTTATCTGGAAACTCTCTTCCAAAAGCCATCACATTTCGAGAATGGACTAAGAATATGACTTGATGGATCATCTTTCAGGACCTCTAACTCCACCTGAAAATGTGGCAGTCTTGACCGTCCACAATGTGCTTATGAGTCCGTCCTTCATGCTTTCCTAAAATAAAACCTCTCAAATGAATACTAACAGAGGATGTGATCTTATCTATTCATTTATCCATTGCTTGGGATCTTGTTCCCATGATGACTTCTGGTTACTTTGATTTCGCTGATTACTGGCTACTTTTAAGGCTCAAAGTCTTACAGTAGTTGTGACTAACGCTGTTTCATTCACTTCAAACTATCCTTCACTGCTTAGTCTGCACAGTTCTGTACCACAACCACTTTATATGTATCCAATCAGATTTGTTGTATTTAATTAATAACTACATGATTTGTTGTGAATACAGCTTTGTTCATATTTTTATCCTTTGGTAGAGCTTATTGAATAATTAAGTTAAGATGTCTAATTTCGAACCGAGAACTTCCCTGTTGAAATGGCAGTTATGCTGAGCTTTTTTACATGTATGTCAGTCTAACTGAGATGTTTTGATCTACAGGAGAGGACTACCAGCATATCGAGTTTGGCGTGGATGAGGTAATGAATGCGGAGCCTGTGGCAGTGAAAGACTCGCTGTACAAAGTCTCCAGCACTCTTAATCCTCAGGCCCCTGAGTTCATCTTAGGCTGCCAACCTTCTCAGAAGGCCCTTTCCACAGCCACGCCGCCGGTCGCTGATATCCCAGATGACGCCGACTTCAACTCCCTATGCTGCGGAGACTCCGAGACCTCAGCTCTGGGTGGCCACCAGGCCTGCTCGGACAATGATGGGGTTTCGGGCGGCTTAGGACAACGTAAGAAAAAGAAAAAACGGCCGCCGGGATACTACAATTACCTGGAGGGTTCCAACAGCACCGGTGTGGCCACAGATGGAGTCGGGCCCTCAGGCCTGTTTAACGGACATAGTCCAAATGCTCCACTCATGTGTTCAGAGGACGTGTTCTCTGGGGCTGAGCTCATCCCCCCAAATTCTGTAACATCCAGTACATCCACACCCCAAACCACCCTTCTTTCCTATCAGAGGACTTGTGAAAGCCCTGACAATTCGACATTTGACTTGACGATTGGAGCTGCCTCTTTGTCCGACAGAAACGGTGCAGCTTCTTTGTCTACTTCATCTTCGTCCTCTCAGAGCAGCGGGGTGGCACAGAGTGCCAGGACTGCAGAGCAACATGCAGAACCCCCAGCTCTAGAGAGTCCAGTACTTCTGGGTAACGGAGGGCACAGCTCCTCTCCACCATCTCCTCTTCCCCCTGCTGCTGCTGTGCCCACCCCCACAACCACAATTCCTGCTACTACTGATGAGAGGGAGGCCGAGGGCTCGGGGGAGGCTAACGGGCTGCCAGAGACTGCTTCGGCTGCCGGAGCCGCCGACGGACTCCAAGACCTGTCTGAAACGGGCGAGGTGCAGTCATCTTCCTCTGTAACCCCTCTCTCCTTAGACTCTGAAGTTCAGCCGGTAGTCTCGCCCGGTCCCCCTGCAGCACCTGTGGCCAACCCCCTGAAGTCCTGGGCCAGCCTCTTCCACAACTCAAAGCCTCTGCCTGGAGGTCCTCAGGCTTACGTTGAGGTGAAGAGCGTGCCTACTGTCGTCGCGTTCCCTCCGGCTGCCTCAGAGTTGCCCGAAAAGGCCAATGAGGTGCGCGAGAACCCTGTCCCAGTGTCTGAAGACCCTATGGCCCCGAAATTGGCAGGTAAAATGTGACATGACAGTGTTAGAGGTTTTGAGTCCAGACTGCAAAGAATGTTGTACTGCACATAACATCTGTTTATCAATTGGTTAAGCAAATGTTTGCATATAGGGATAGTTCATCCAAAAATAAAAATGGTAATTTACTCGCTCTCTTCCAAATCTATCAGACTTTCGTTAGTCTTTAAAACAGAAATGAAGATATTTACGAATTTAAGAAAAGTCTGTCTAGTAAACTTGGTAAAAATAATCCATGTGACGAACCGATTTAATTTAGGCATTTATTCACAAACTTTGATAATTACACATACATGGGACATATAAAATATGGTAAACAAGTTCTCATGCAAACACATTTGAGTTTATAGTTCTATGTATGTGTGTTGATAAATTTTGTATTGATCTAAATTGTTCATATAAAGTGATCATGTCTCTTTAGAAGACTTGGATTAAACGGCTTGATTCATATGGATTACATTTATCTTGACTTTAACTTTTTGATGGGTCAGTTTTGGATCAACCGACTTTAAATGGAGGGATAAAATATTTCTTATATTTCATAAAAAATCTTTATTATAGACAAGGATTCTTATGGATTTGGAGCAAAATGAGGGCGAGTAACTATGACAGTTTAAATCTATGGGGTGAGCTATCCCTTTGTGTTTTTTTGTCATTGTTTTACATGGTTCACACGATCAATGCCCCAGCCTTTATTCAAATGACAAATCTTGGTTTAGGTAGACATTTATTAACAATCTAAAACGTCAGTGAACTAACTTGTTAGCTTATTTAGAATTTAAATGTTCAGTGTTGATCTGTTTAAATGGAATCACATCTTCAATTTCGGAAAAGCTTTCTCTTTGCACCAAACCGTGTGCCGTTCTGTGATTTATATCTGCCTTTGAAGAATCTTCACACCGCTCTTTTGCCTACAATGACTGTTTATTGTGACTACATCGATCAAGCTAAAGACCAAAAAAACATGAAAGTTGTCCATTTATCTAATGTGCTGTATTCCACATGAATTCGGACGTTACTATTTTCATATACTGTTTTTCACCTACTATGTGGTAGGGAAGTATGTACTTTTGGATGCAGCCAGTGATCTCTTGCTATATAGAAGAACGCGGAGTAAATGTTCTTTAGATTTCCCTTTTGTATTTCAGAAAAGGAAATAACAGCATGTGGGTTTGGAATCATATGAAGATGAGTAAATAATAGCAGAAAGTTAATTTGTTGAAACTATTCCTTTTTGATTCTCTGTGATTCATGTTTCTGTCCACAAGATGGCAGCAGCATGATTTGCTGGCAGCACCCATAAGCCCCCTCTGTGGTTCCTAAACACTTCAGATGGGTTATTAGGGCCTATTTGCTCATAATTCTTTTAAAAAACCACATTTCCTCGTCCTGTTGCTCAAACTAATCATGATCTTGAGAAAAGGCCCACCCAGATGCTGTTTACCCATCATATGTCCAACATTAATGCTCACAATGAGAATTTATGGGAATCCCAGTCTGTCTCCATCTGAAGCAGAAAAGCAGGGTGGTTTCTCATCTAGAGCCTGAGTGCTGATTTGCTACAATGGCTACTGCTCGTTTAACAACTGTGACCTGATTTCATGACCTTGGAACCAATCACAGGGGCTTTCCACTGCATTAAATCCTTTGGATTTCCTCTGGTGCAAGAATTCTTGCGCAAGAAAACGGTGATCATTTCAAAATCTCTGCCTTATAAAACGACTGCCTGGTGTATTGTGACGTGCTGAATTATGATTGGACACATTCTTTTGATCTCAGCATGTGGCACTCAAACATTCTAGACTCTTCTCTTGTGTAAATGCATGTTCTGTTGCATAACAGGAAGAGCGTCTGCTTGATTGATGGCATTTATGTAACTGTATTTCAAATGTGTTTTTCTTCAAGGCTGCTAATGGAGATGGGATTTATGATCTTGTGAATCTGTTTTTACTATACATATATTCATGTGCAAGAAAAGGTGATTGTGAAACAAGTGTCTTTCCGTCAGCATTCGTTTTGTCATTCACTAATCTCTTTTGATGAAGACACTTGGACAGGCACTAAGTGGAGAGGAATCTCCGCTGTTGTCCTGACCATTGGCTGCCCTCGTATGTTAGTTTTAGTTTTCAGAGTAAATCTACATAGTGCCATTATGCATTTTTTTAAGGCTCTCCAATTGGATTCCTGCTCTAGCTGCTATTTTGAGTTAGTCATAAATATGATGTGACCTGGTTTAAATCTATCCCGCCAGAGTCACACAAAGCTGCGAGCTAAAATTAAAGGGATGTTTAGATATACTGACTGTTTACTACTGTAATCAACATGATCACAATTGACCCCATTTACTTGTGCATATTTTTCATGTTATGTGCAGTTCATCATTATTATAAATCAAATCACTTTCTTTTTTCTGATGTCACTTAGGCCACTCAGGCTGTTGGCCATTGTTAACCAGTAGCCAAACAGCTACTTCTTTCTTAAAACAATCCAGTCAATTCCCTGTATTTTGTATAATTTTTTAGAAATATTGTTTCAGTCATTGTCACAAGTAAAATGGGTTGTTATTGAAGCATCCAAAGCAGCTTGTCATAGAAACATTAACGTTTTTTTAACCAGTGGAAGATAAAGGGATTGCTATTTTCAGTTCTGCTATGCATGTCACTTTAATTATAATCCAATATTGATCAATTCAAATTTCCACGTTACCATGGGAGCTGTACCATTATTTCAGTCTCCCTTCCTAGGCGTGGTACAAAAATCTCCTCATTTCTGCCATAATTAGTTTCATGTGCATCAGTCACATGTTACACGGTTAGAGTGATGGACATCACATCTTTTTTCTTACTCTTAAGATTGACAAGTGTGTCTAGATTTGACTTTAGACTGTGTATCTAGTTAAATGTTGCTTTTGAATGGGGAAAAACAGCTCATCTAAATGCCCCCAAAGAAACACTTACTCATACAAGGCTTCATCATGAAAATGTAGTTTTGTACATCTCTAGTATTTCATCCATGAACATGATTTTTTTTCTTTCCATTTGTCAGAATTAATTGAGAATGTGAAGTTGATACACAAACCGGTGTCTTTGCAACCAAGAGGACTGATTAACAAGGGAAACTGGTGCTATATCAATGCTGTATCCTTTTTCTTTGCCTCAGTTCTTCCAGTCTTGCTGATGCTGCTTAAACAATACTGAATTGATCAAGCTGTCTCGTCCGGTTTATTTATTTTTCCTTGACACTGAGCTTCAGACCCTGCAGGCCCTGATTGCATGCCCCCCCATGTATCATCTGATGAAGTCTATTCCCCTTTTCACTGAGACTCAGAGACCCTGCACATCCACACCCATGATGGATGACTTGTAAGTTTTAAGCTACTTTGCTGCCCTAATTAAGTCATCATTATTTCTGTTATTACACAATGTGTTATGGACTTGATATTGAATAAGTCAGAACTTAATATTTGAACTTGTTTACTAGCTTAAAATGTTTGAACTGCATTAGACCAAAGTTAGAAATAGGCACAAGTGATCGGTTTTGAAGTTAGGTCTTTTCTATAATGCAGGATTGTCATAAGCCACCACATCCACGTCATACGTTGGTTTCAAACTTCATAGAACCGGAAATTCTCCATTCAGAATATAAAACATTACAGGTTTTGAGTGTTGTTTTTAACTGGAGTGAAATATGAATTGAAGCATCTGTTTATACACCTGATACCAGATGTATCATTCATAATAAATTAACAGTCTTTATCTTTTAGTTTGCTTCCGAGTTTCAGATTAAGTTGGTAACACAGCAAATGCACGTCAAAAAAAGTAAAACTTTCTTGGACCAAGTGCACTTTTTAGTGCTTTCTGCCTACTACTAGGGATGGGCGATATCTTATCGTTTGCGATATACCGGTAAAAATTCTCCCCACGATAAGAATTAGTCTTCCCGCGATAATAACGATAAAGTCTAGTTGTTTACATATTTCTGTGTGCGACAGTGCGGAGCGACATCGCGGAAGGCAGACGTGAAACTGATGAGTTTATCACTAAATGATGAGCTCGAGCTCCTTTTAAAATCTGTAACTGGTTTGGTTATAGCTGTACAGTGCACAAAATCGGTCTGAATAAATGTAGTACAGTATGTGTGCGATACAGTTTTGCATATGTATGAGCCTGTTTACAAATCTGTTGTCCAACAAAGATATAATTTATTGACATGCTTTTCCTCCAAATGATCAATAACATAGTCGAGTGTTTGAAATACTTCATTTTGTGACCAGACGTGGTTTCATATTACAGAATGATAGTATTATATACAGTGATAAAGGCTATGTCGATTAGCATTGCATTATAAATATACTTTCCTTATAAAAATACCCAAGATTGAAGAACACAGACAAACTATATATTTTGTGCAATCGTATGTTTATTGTCTTCAAGTTTCATCAGTTCAAAATTTCTCTTATCTTCGTTGTGCGCGTTTTATTCAGCGATAACTGGTTACCTTCATGGAGCGTCTTCAGTAGTATTACTTCTGCTATGGATTTGTGAAATTTCTGTGCAAGGGCGCCCTCCGGCGTCCAGTATGAATTAAACAGTCATTGCATTACGTGTGTACTCAATAATGCTCACAACACCCTATTTGGGGTAAAAACAGAAAAGATAATACTTTTCTCTAAAGAAACAGGATTCCCTGAATTATCGTCATTGATATCGTTATCGCAATAAATGCCAGAAATATCGTGATATATTTTTAAGCCCATATCGCCCATCCCTACCTACTACTCAAATAAATTACTATAACAAAAATTGGTGTACTGCTTTTAGGCAATCAGGCATCGAAGACTTGGCTCTGTCGTGCCATTTACTGCATGCAATGAAATTAGAGTATACATTTTTTTGTGTCTAATATGTTGACCATAATCCTTTGTCTTGTAGTGTTCGGCTTGTGAATGAGTTCAGCAATATGCCTTTCCCTTCCAAGGCTAAACAGCAAGGTAAAGTCTTTCCAGAGTTGCTTGATTGATTAAATCTTTTTACTACCCGCTCTGTATTTATAGATTATTTTATTATTTTTGTCTTTTGTAGCTGCTGGAGAGAAGATAATGAAAGATCTTAGAGTGGGTGTTCCTTTTGAACCCACATACATCTATAAACTCCTCACCCTCATCAAATCAAGCCTTTCTGAGAAGGTAAGCATTATGAAGACTGGGCTGTTTTTAATAAAGCCCATTAATAGTGGGTTTGCTTAAGTCTTGTTCTTCGAGGGTGCCTACTGTGAATGTCCTTTATCTTAAGAAAACTACAACCACTACAAATCTAGTTCATGTTGTTTTAGGTAGTAATTGCCACCAACAATTTACTAGTTGGTCATCTCTCAACCGTCAAAATGAGAGACACTCGTGCTTGACGCATCCAAGGACAAGACCTTCCTGTTCCATTTCTTTATGTATCTGTGCACATTCACTAACATTGAGGAATGAGTGTCTTCCTGAGTCAGAAAGCTCTAATGAACAAGATCAAAGCTGAAAGATAAAGACCTCAGTTAATGAGCTGAATCTTTGGATACACAGTCTTCTGGATCTGGAAGAACAAGAGTGTACCTGAGAAGTACTACCTTTGCGGGCTGTATAGAGAGGACGGATGGCATCAGGGCACGGCCGAATTAGACAGTCCTTCGTAGATGTTTTCCCACAATCCTACGTGTGCCATTTGGCAGTTGATTTGAAAGAACAGCAAATTTATTATTTTTCCATATGCGTTGCAGTTATTGAATTAAATATAATGTGGTTCTCATTAGGCTTTATGGTTCCTTGGAAGCCACTGCTTTCTGAAAGTAGTACCTTCATTCATAAGCTTAGTCATTGTCTGACTGGTAACTGGTTTTGTTTGGAACAAAGTCAAAGAGTGGTGGATGAGTAAAGTCTGGCTCTGTTAGCATGCGTTAATGATCTCTGTTTTTCTCTCAGGGTCGCCAGGAAGATGCGGAGGAGTATCTTGGTTTCATTTTAAATGGACTGCATGAGGAAATGCTGGCACTGAAGAAGCTTATCTCTCCACAGGAAGATAGTACGTTCTCTTCTTATTTCAGTATTAATTGCAAGGGACAATCAGGCTCTTGACTGGTGTCCTGTCCACTCTAGATAATACTATTTCTGACTGCTTCATATTAACTAAATTGTCTCTCTCTGCCTCTGAGCAGAAGCTCCCACACCAAATGGTCCCGAATCTCAGCCTGGAGTGGAGAAAGACCCTGTGGAGAAGGAGGGAGAAGGCAGTGATGATGAGTGGGAACAGGTCGGGCCCAGAAACAAAACCTCCATCACCCGGCAGGCAGATTTCATCCACACTCCCATCACAGACATATTCGGTGGCCACATCAGGTAGGCCTTGAGTGCACATTTCCACGTCAGCTATTGTCAAGCTGGTACTCTGTGTATCTATAGTGTAGAAGTGCCTATATGCTGTTCTACACAACTAAAAAAAAAAGGTCTTCAAGGCTTGAAAACCACTGTAGAGTTGTAATCCTCATAACAGTGGCTTTATGAGACACCTGACCTTTTTGACGCATTAAACCACAGAGGTAGACAGATATGCAGCACTTCTGCAAGAAAAATAAACTTGTGGAAAAGAAAAGCCATTGGAACCAGGAATGGGTTTGGCCTTTTCATTGGCACCCACTGCACACTGTGGTATGACACAAGAGCTGGGTGAGTGTAGTGCCATCTTCAGCCCATCCAGCTGTCCTGATGCTCCTCCAAGCTGTGTGGCTATAGCCATTACAAACAATTCACTGCACAACCCTGTGGCTCACCACCACCGCCCAGCTAATTTAGGTGGCTGCAGAAATGCAGACGCCTGTACGTGTGGGGGCGTCGAGGCTTAAATGAAGCCTTTTCTCTATGCGTTTGGGGCTATGGTTTGGCTTTGGTGTCTTTGGTTGACTGATGGAGAATTTAATTGCGTAGCTAAGCCTTTCTTTTGCTTTCCTGTGAGAAACCTACAGTTTTTGGCTTTCAGATTCATAATAGCATACTATAATTTGATGGGCTGTGATGGTTTTAGGTCCTCTAGGGCTTATTACTTATTATTTAAAAAACATTTAATCTCAGTTGTTTCTCACCATGAATATAGCAGTGGTAGCTGTCATGGTGCTTCATTATAAACAAACTTAGTTGCATACTTTCTTCATTTTACTAGACAATATGATTAATTTCTAGGGATGCACGATATTGTATTTTTGCTGATATCCGATATGCAGATATTTTTCAACTAATTTTAGCCGATGCCCATATCGATATATTTCCTTTTGTTTGGAAACACCACCAAGTCTCTCCCGTGCAGAGATTATAAACAAATATTTTTTCATTTTGGTGAGTTTTTAACAAAAACTTAATATTAAATGTTTTTCAATATTTTTTTATGAGCACATTGAAAGCTTTGAAAATAACTACACTAGTCAACATTTGAAGTGGATCAAAACCTTTCCTCAGGTGTCCTAAAACCAAAACAATACCCGTTCTTGTCTTAGGACAACTTTGAACTTTTTGATCCACTTCAAATGTTGACTACTATATTTTAACTAAATAACTAACTCCTTTTTTTCATAAAGATGCAGTGGTCGCTAGTCTTGTACCGATAGACGATAGTATTGTGTATCGACGATAGTCGGGGATATCGACGACAGCAAATGTCTTTGTCAATAGTCAAGACGATATTATGCTCATTCTCCTATTAATGTATAAAACTATTATTATTATTAGACGGCCTATTATTATTGGGCTATCAAATTGCCCCGCTATTTCACCTCAGTGCCGCACTTCACACACACGCGCAAATGAGGATTAAGTATACTTCGGCCGTCCGCATTAAGTTATTTTTGTCATCAAGACTGCTCACGGATAGCGCGTGCAGGCAATTTGAGACCGCGGAAAAGCTGAATAGAAAGCTGCGATTGTGAGGGAGACTGCCGCTGCTGCACATGCTAGTGATTGTTTATTCCAGTGTTTCCCAACCCTGTTCCTGGAGGCACACCAACAGTGCACATTTTGGATGTCTCCCTTATCTGACCAATATATTTCTGGTCCTGGAGTCTCCACTAATGATCTGATGAGTTGATTCAGGTGTGTTTGATTAGGAAAAGTTGTAAAATGTGTAGTGTTGGTGTGCCTCCAGGAACAGTGTTGGGAAACACTGGTTTATTCTATCGCACATCGGAGGCGTCGTCCTGTAGGTGCATTCTCAAGTTAAATGCAGCGATTCAAAACAGTGAATCTAATCACATTTAGACAAAAGTTTGCTTCAAGATTGACCAGACTCTACTATTGATGTGATTTTAATAGCTAGCACACCCTTAGCACATGCAAGTTATTCGTCTTATCAACAAGGCATATCGGCATATTTTTTTCATATCGGGCCAATGACAGTGTTTGCATTTTAGGCCATTATCGGCCAATTACGATATCGTGCATCCCTATTAATTACTTTAATTTGGTTTAGTTTGACCTTTTTCTTTTAACAGGGAGTAGTGGTTTATTAATTAAATCTAAAATTGGTCCACTTTTCTAAAGTTTTTTTTTTTGTGTGATAGATCTGTGGTATACCAGCAGAGCTCAAAAGAGTCAGCCACCTTGCAGCCCTTCTTCACACTGCAGCTGGACATCCAATCAGAGAAGATCCGCACAGTTCAAGAGGCCCTGGAGATACTGGTGGCACGGGAGTCTGTTCAGGGCTACACCACTAAGAGCAAGCAGGAGGTGTGAATCCTTAACAGTATACATCATATACCCACAGATGTGTCTACGTTAGTTTTTCTGTGGGCTGTTGATGTGGCTCCCTTTACTGCTGCATTGATGTTTCCCCTCAAAACCTAAGATGAATTTTAATACCCATACTGTAGCTGACCACTTGAGTTAGAATTGTATTTTATAAATATATTAAACAATGTGAAACTTGTTCCTCATTTGGGATGTGCAGTTGCTCAAATATTTACTCATGGGGCCAGAGCTCAAGGCTGGTACTAAGGAATAACAAATCAACCTACAAATGGCTAATTATCAACTCTTCATATCTAGATTGGATAGGAGAAAGTATTAATGTTGATGCTGATGAAGTTGAAACCTGTGGCTGATTTCCTAAACTCTTTTTCTGCTTTAGATTGAGATCAGCCGGAGAGTGACTCTTGAAGAGCTTCCTCCAGTGCTGGTGCTTCACCTCAAGAGATTTGTGTTTGAGAAGACCGGTGGATGTCAAAAACTGGTCAAGAATATTGATTACCCTGTTGATCTGGAGATCAGTAAAGGTGCTTATATTCATTTTTATGAAACTATTTTACTGCGTTCACATTTTAGCAGGTTTCACATCTACTAAATTAGACGGCATGATTACTAGGTGATACCTGGAGAAAAAATTCCGGTTTTCCACAACCCACTGTTGCTGCCTGTCATTTTATTTTTATTGCAACTACTAAATATTTGGAATAATGCTAAAGTAAAATCTTTTATAAATGAATTAATGATGCATTTATATAGCGCTTTATTGTGTATTGTTGTACACCCAAAGCGCTTTACAATCATTTGGGGGGAATCTCCTCATCCACCACCGGTGTGCAGCATCCACTTGGATGATGCGACGGCAGCCACAGGACAAAGACGCCAGTGCGCTCACCACACACCAGCTACAGGTGGAGAGGAGAGAGAGTCACACAAGCTACACACACCAGCTACAGTGGAGAGGAGAGAGAGTCATAGAGCCAATCAAGTGCATGCGCTCACCACACACCAGCTACAGGTGGAGAGGAGAGAGAGTCATAGAGCCAATCAAGTGTGGAGAGGAGAGAGAGTGCGCTCACCACACACCAGCTACAGGTGGAGAGGAGAGAGAGTCATAGAGACAATCAAGTGTATGCTCTCACCACACACCAGCTACAGGTGGAGAGGAGAGAGAGTCATAGAGCCAATCAAGTGTATGCGCTCACCACACACCAGCTACAGGTGGAGAGGAGAGAGAGTCATAGAGCCAATCAAGTGTATGCGCTCACCACACACCAGCTACAATCAAGGTGGAGAGGAGAGAGAGTCATAGAGCCAATCAAGTGTATGCGCTCACCACACACCAGCTACAGGTGGAGAGGAGAGAGAGTCATAGAGCCAATCAAGTGTATGCTCTCACCACACACCACTACAGGTGGAGAGGAGAGAGAGTCATAGAGCCAATCAAGTGTATGCGCTCACCACACACCAGCTACAGGTGGAGAGGAGAGAGAGTCATAGAGCCAATCAAGTGTATGCGCTCACCACACACCAGCTACAGGTGGAGAGGAGAGAGAGTCATAGAGCCAATCAAGTGTATGCGCTCACCACACACCAGCTACAGGTGGAGAGGAGAGAGAGCCACAAGTGTATGCACCACACAGCTACAGATGGAGAGGAGAGAGAGTCATAGAGCCAATCAAGTGTATGCGCTCACCACACACCAGCTACAGGTGGAGAGGAGAGAGAGTCATAGAGCCAATCAAGTGGATGGGGATTATTAGGAAGCCATGATTGACAAGGGCCAGTAGTGGGAATATTGCATAAAGCATGTTATAAGCTGACCGTGCCATGCACATCTGAGATGTTTGTATTACTTTGTAGTCTTTATTAGGGATGGGCGATATAGGCTTAAAAATATATCACAATATTTCTGGTATTAATTGCGATAATGATATCAATGACGATAATTCAGGCAATCCTGTTTCCGTAGAGAAAAGGATTATCTTTCCTATTTTTAGATTGTAGTTGTGAGCATTACTGAGTACACATGTAATGTAATTACTGTTTAATTCATACCAGAAGCCAGAGTATGGCGAGCCATTTTGACTTTTATTCCTTCACAGGATATGAATTCTTGATATCAACAATTCAATTTTCACTAGTTAATATGCTAATCTTTGAAATCAGGAATTGGATGTCTACTAGTAACAATGACTGTTTATGATATCAGCAATTACATTTTCACTAGTAGCACTGTTAAGTAGGTTTGTAAACCGGCTCAAACACATGCAAAATTGTATTGCACACGTGCTACTGTACTACATTTACTACATTAGACCGATATTTATTTTTTTTTTGCGCTGTACAGCCCTGACCAAACCAGTTCCAGATTGTAGAAGGAGCTATTCATTTAGCGATTAACTCCTCAATTTCACGTTCGCCTTCCGCAATGTTGCTCTGCACTGTCACACACAGAACTATGTCAACAACTAGACTTAATCGTTATTATCGCGGGAAGACTAATTATTATCGTGGGGAGAATTTTTACCGGTATATCACAAACAATAAGATATTGTCCATCCCTAGTCTCTATCTTCCACACACATACGAGCAAAACTCTACATGTGCTCTCAATTCTGCTACCCACGAAGAGACCAGGTTCACCACAAAATATGAACCCGACCAAAATAATCAAGTGCACTAATGAAGGAGCAGCATAAAGACTTGTTGTGTGTTGTGAATGCCTTCCTGCTGATTAAAGTAGGCTAGATGTCACTCACTCCAATTGGGAACCAAAAAATACCAGTTAGTTAATCTGGACTCGATTTAGAACAATTCTCTGGATTCAATTTATTAAGTTTTCTTCTCTCACTGAGTGTTTCCTCTTTTTGTGTGATGCTGGTTCTCAGAACTATCAAATGGATTAGTTTAAGTTGACCAGCCGTAAAAACTGCCTCTGCATATTAAACTGATTCATCATGATTTTCAGATCTCCTGTCACCGGGGGTGCGGGGCAAAACTCAGAAAGGCCAAAGAACCTACAGGCTCTTTGCAGGTATGTTTTTTTTTATTTATTCCATTGTTACACTGCAACTACATATTTAAGTCTACTTTTTGTGGTGCAGTTGTGCATTGAGCACATTCTCTGACCGAACAACAAAGAATCTGTAACCGCTGTGTTTTGGTCCATTCTGTCCAGCACTGAGAGACATGACTGGTACCATGTGACAACAGCATCTCTGGTGCTTCAGTGAGCTGGAAGTTAAAGTGTCATGAAACCCCCGTTTCAGCACTGGTCTTCCACACCGTAGATCTGAAAAAAACCCTCCAGAAATCGCCATGGAAAAGTGGGACTGTAGAGGGTGGGAAGCGGTACTTTGCCAAAAACCTGGTTATTTTTGGCTATTTAGAAATCCTGGCCAGAACGTGCCCCCGGAAAGTGGCATGTCTGGTCACCTTAGTTTACAGAGGTGAACTGACAGCATGGAAGCTCTTTGATGAGATTTGAATTCTCTGCTGTAATACAACCTCATGCATAATGCAGCGCAGTGATTGGATCATAAGACTTCATTCTTATGAATAATACTGAGAAAAGCTTTGAAAACTGATTACGTAGATGCTTATTCTCCAGCCACGGCAGCCAATCACCACTCCAAATTAACGCATGTCTCTTTTCGTGTCATTGGATCAACTTTGCTTTTTAAACCGGAAGAACGAAATTGCTCAAAAAATGAAAAAATAACCACTTTTCTCTGAATAATAGACATATAATGACTGTTATTGTTTTCACTGATGTGAATCAGAATCAAAATTAGTTTTATTGCCAGGTGTTTACACATAAAAGGAATTTGTTTTCATGTCTGAAGCTTCCACAGTGCAACCTGTTCATATGTTAACATCTCAAAAAATGTATTTTAGGGATCGTGAAACTTTAACTTGCACTTGAATGACACTAATGCCGGGTGCACACTGCATGATTTATAATAGTACTTTACGATTGTTGCTTGTCAGCCTGTCACACTGTGGGATCTCAGTTGTCATTTAAAGGGATAGGTCACCCAAAAATTTAAATTTTGTCATTAATTACTTCACCCTCATGTGGTTCCAAACAACTTTATTCGATTCTTCTGAGCTGCATTACACGCAGGGCTGAAATGTTGGCTATAATGGAAAGTTTATGAAAGGCGGGAATACTAGTGTATTTAAGAAGACAGTGTGTAAGCAGCACTGCACACCCACATGAAAACAGTGACACAATCTGTGTTTATCATAGCAAAGGCAACATATAGGTATTCTGTGAGCGGGGGACGAGGGCACTGGAGATTATGCGGTTAGAAACAATCTGTAGCATTAATTATCATTGCTTGTCTTGAAAAACGAAGACAGTTTGACGTTAATTGTTGAAGTTGCACTGCAGGACAGTGTGCCAAATCTTCTGACACTGCCAGAATTTCATCTGAGGTCAAATTTGATCGCAGCGGTCATTAATTGGCTGTCGGTGAACATGTCAAACTAACAATCAAAGACTACAGATTTTAGTCTTGGAGGAATCATTTAGTATTTGAGATGTCTCCGATGGCCAAATCTTGACTAAAATCGTAGTGTGTGCCTGGCTTAAACTTTACTCGATCTGTTTTCAGATATTTGATGGCTAAGAATTTAAGTTCTGCTGAGTCACAGGAATAACTACGTTTAAAGAAATAGGGGAAAGACATCAAGGCTTGTTTGCTATGAGCTTCTGTACACACTGATGTTACCTAAGAATGTCCCTCAGCTATACAGCGTGGCGTAAGATCCCCTGCCAATGATTTGTCATTTGGACCTTTTCCACAGCTAGATACTAATCCTGTTTATGAGCTTACCTGTCAGGCCTGTGCACACATACTTGTATTATGGCTTCCAGCAAGCTGTCAAGACGTACACCTCCATCCTTCCAGCACCTTCCTATTTGCTTACTAGTTAGGCCTCGTCTTTCTCTTCTCTGCCCCCACACACGACATACTGACCTGTTTAAACACACATGGCCTTCCCTTACAGGGGATGTTCACCTTTTCCCCACCTCCAGGGGTGAATTGAAGTTTATTTTTATTTCTGAGTGGAAAAAGTGGCTCCCTGCTTGTCAAAAAGTATCCTGTCCAGCAACCCCTAGCAACAGTTGCCATACCAGTAAATTTCCCCGAAGCTTATTTTGTTTGAACATCTGGTAAGAGTGGAAAATAGAGAGATTATTGTCTTTAAACTTTTCATTTAATCGTCTGTGATATAGCACACATGATATTTCACCTTTCCTTACCGTAACCATTACTGGCAGCCAAGCATGTACTGCAATAAGCGATGAATGTATTCTGCCAATTTTCCTGTGCTATTGATGTTAGAGCGCCAATAATTATGTCAGACTTGTTGTAGTTTACACTGTCGGAGAAGAGGTTTAAGCTATATAACTGTAGTTATTACACTCGCTATATATTACAATTATTTTTCTATAATTATGTAGCAATGCCTGTTTTATTCATGCTGTACGAGTGAAATGCTTCTAAGCAATTTTTCTCTATTTGGTACTCTGTAGATTCAAAACCGATGATTCATAAGTGTTGCATAATGTGAAGCCATCAAAAACAACAGTCAAGGGAAAAATAAGTCAGGAATGTGACTAATCCGATCTGAATTAATTATTAAAAAGCCAAAATATGCACACATGCGACCTAACGAGTTGAATTGTGTAACGCTGAAGGTTGCAACGTTGTTTAGCTACTGTAAACTACTAAACTTCTGCTGCCTCTTGATTTGTTTTGGACACATCTGGCACTGTATTTTCAGACAGCTGCACAGAAATATATACCATGCTATAGGAGCAGCAAAATCTATTGGTGTGACTGAGTTTTGCAAATGCTGAATCCTTTGTGTATTTCCGCAGTCGTCTATCACCATGGGAACAGTGCCACAGGTGGCCACTACACTACAGATGTCTTCCACATCGGTCTGAACGGCTGGCTGCGCATTGATGACCAGGCGGTGAAGATCATCAATCAGCATCAGGTGGTGAAGCAGACTGCAGAGCGCACTGCCTACCTGCTGTACTACCGTCATGTGGACCTGCTGTAGAAACCATACTCGTACACACAAACACTCTCAACACACACACGTACATTTAAACACACGTTTACATTCAGACACGCACACAATCTCACACACACACAACCACGTGTCTCAACAGAAACACTGCCCAACTTCACGATTGTCCTTTTCCCCTCAACCCTGCTATTCCAGAGAGCCAGCTTTTCCAACTTTTTTTCCCTTTGTCTTTTTTTTGGAAGAGGAAAAGACATCAGACGTATCAAAAGACGTTCCTGTAATAGTGTTTTCCCCCTTCGCGCGGGTCTGGAGAAGCTGAGGGGAGAAATGTTAGCACTGCAGAGTGCTCCAGTTTGGAGAGACAGAACTGAATCACAAACGTCCACAGCCTCACGTGTGACTGGCCAGAGTGGATCCCAGCTGAAAGAACTCAAACCAGTTGAGGCTGATGGACGGCTGGAGAAAATCATTCTTTTTTTGTTTAATCTACTTTTTTAAATGGCATAGGAGAAAATATGAAGTGTTTTGCCTTTTAGCAAGAGATGTCAGCCTAATTTGCAGCAGTTAAGTGGAGCCTGTTCAATTCTTGACTAGAGCATCAAAGTGGCCCAACACCAGCAAGCTACCAAAATTTGTGTAGATCTCAATGTAGGAGTTTGTCGACTCCCCAAGCGAGACACTCCAACTCCACCAACACTACCACAACCTCTTCTCTCCCCCATTTCTCTGATGCTTCAGATCTAGATTACACTTGAGTCATGGGAAAAACAAAGATGGCGGGTGGGAGAAAGGGTGCTGCAGTGTGCTGAAATGGTAAAAAGCAAAACAAGAAAAAAAAAAAGAAAAAAAAAAAACTGATATTGGCTGCTTGGCTTGAGACCTTCAGTGTGAATTGTTTTTTTTTGGGGGGGGGGGTGTAGGATTAGAATAACGATCTAACAATTTTAATGCGCTTTAGGACATAAATGATTACAAAAGCTTTGTGCACGTTAAAATATAAAACCGGACGATTAAAAAAGGCAGATGTGCGTCGTTTGCACATTTCTTGCAGATATTGAAGTTTTAAAAGTATTAAATGCAAACATCTGAAACTTGGCGGCGGTCACCTTGATCAGCTCCCAGGTGGGGGTTGTGCTTGTTCTTTAGGCTTTTTGTGTACTTTCACACATTCATGCTGGTGAGATACCAGAGATGTCCGATACTCCATCATGAACATTGACTCGTGTTCATTTTTGTGCCCTCTTGCCATCTTTCATTATTTCTGTTCGTTCTTTTCCTGTATCGTACGAGTAAAGTGTATCCGCTGTCCACTGGCTGCCTTTTGATGTCAGTAGAGCAGCAAGAACTGAGCCACTCCTGCCAAGTTTGGAGAGGGAGCTGTGTTGAGATGCACCTCATTCTGTATGTTAGCCCGCTCTGAGCAGTCAGCCTGTAATATACATGTTGAGGCTCCGTGTGCAGCTCTGAGGATAATATCTCAGAATGGATAGCAAGAAATGTCTCTTACTGCAGTTATTTTGCTGTCGCGTGAGGTGAGATCAGCTTTGCCCTTCGAAGCCTAAAGTGCGACCGCAGATGCGCACAAACAGCAAATCATGTTTGCATCTGTTTTAGAGACTTGCATCATCAATATAATACCTGATTGTATTGTGTTCATTTTTTTCTTCATTCCCCATTCGCATATTTTCTGTTCCATTTAAATTGATATTTTGAAAGGAAATGACCCAAGGTTAAAGCACAACTATGAATAAAGTTATACAAGTACTATGCTTGACCTTATTTCATTTAGATTTTTTTTTTGTTAATATAAATTCACTGACATGAAGTCATTTTTTCTTAACTTAACATGGTAACTTGGCTCTACTTGCCTAGGCCCAGAAAGGATAGACAGGCTTTTTTGCATTTTCTGCACTGATTTGGGTGGAAAATCTTATTAAACGGAGCTGAGATTACAAACTTTGTTGGTAGCTGAAACCATCATCGAATGAGCTAAGTTGTTAAATAAAAAGTGTTTTGAATGATGGGTGTTTGAAAACTCTGCACACATTCTTGTTCATCATCCTTTTACCGAATATACCTCAAATAACTTTTTGGGAAAGTTTCAGGCTTTTCACTTGATGCGTCCAATCTCTTTACACAAGCGATACGTGCATTTTAGCCCCTCACAAATGCACACACTTTGTGTTGTTGGCGATTGTAGAAAGTCAACACGTCGCTTCCAGGAACCGATCCTTTGAGCTGAGCTCTTCACACAGTCCTGCCTCTGACCACAGGTTAGGCTGGTGTGAACTCATCTTTCCACTCTAGAAATGCAGTGCATGAATTTCACATCCATCTGAATGAGCTTATTTTATCCCAGCAACACGAGCAGTCGGAATCTTCCCTCAAATCCATGTTATCCCAGTTTTTATTGTCATTTAATTTACAGTAGTTTGAAATGTCAGGTTTTGTGTACATAAAGGGTCGTTTTTTTCCTTTCAATTGCTTGATTACAGTTGCCAAGTCACGCTTTACCGTGTGCCCTTTTGAATTTCTTGAATTTGGTTTATTTGAATCTACAGAAGGACACAAGGAACGCATCCCCCACGTGAAACCAAAGGATACCGAACTTCTATATAAACAGACACTGATGCCTCTTATGATTGCTTGAAGATAAAATGTGCAAATTAAGTATCCCCCAACTTCCCAAACTTAGATGTCTTCATATGCACCATTCAAGAACTTGACCTGATTTCAGTTGACATGCTGACTCGTCACCCGAAGAAGCTTTTGGAAAAATCACCACTGTTGGTTTTAATGTGTTTGGTCCCATCTGATGCACTCATCATGTCTTGTTTGTTTCTTTTGTCTGTTTCAAGGTAGAGATCTGGTTTTCATGTATTAGTTCGACCTCTTGAGGTGGTTTCTTTCTCTTCCTTGAGTATGTTGGTCAGGGAAAGTCCTGGTGTATAGTTAAGATGCTGTCTGTCTTTTCGGTTTGCTTCCTAACCCTGTCTGCTGAGATCTTGAATCGTTGGGAAATTGAGCTAAATACAAACTATATGCTGTGTCTCATCCTTGGCCTTCAGCCTTCTACTTTTGTCATCTGTTCAAATAAAACAATAGCAGATTCAAGTCCTGAAGCCTTTCAAACGAGGCTGTTTAATGTAGTCTTTTCCATCGCATGTTGCCCCCTCTCTTGAGGAATGTGCAGCGTAACCACGAGCAAACATGAAATAAAAAAACCTAATCCTTGCAATTCCTCCTTCGCATGTATTGTTAACTAACCCAAGTAGGTTGAATTTCAATATTGCTTTTCTATGTGCGTTATTCAACATTTCTGCCGTATTTCTTGTGTTCTCAGTCTGGCCATTCTGCATGCACTTGTGGCTCAGTTGGCTGCCTGTTCGTCCAGTGTGCAGTTTCTGGGCAACGTGGCCTCATTGTTTGTCTTGTAAAGGCTTTCTCATCACTCGTAGGAAAAGAGCTTCTCCACACAGGTTTGGTCGTTGCTTTTAAACATGCAATCAAATGTGGTATTTTCTGTGTTCATATCATAATATAGTTTAAGATTCGTTACAGGGCTGCAATCTAGGGTTGGATTAGATGATCATAGCCAGAATGTATTTGGAAAGTGCCCATACTTGGTGCATATCCTGGAACTAATCTTTTGTTTGGTAGAGGTTATGTCTGTATATTTAAAGTTCCCAAAAAAAGAAACACGAACACTACTTGAAGTTCACTGCATCAGTTGCAAACCAAGGGGTGATTTTTATAAATGGCTCATGCACTTAAAACAAAACCTGTTGATTTAAATATTATTTTATTTTAATATGCACACTCCTGTTCAAATGTTTGGAGTTTTGGTAACTTCAGAGGCAAAAGCCTCTGCATAGAAAAGGACCTATACATTGTCATTAGAGTAAAATTGCTGAACCTAAACATAGGAGCCTGGTAAAAACACTCTTTGATGAAAATGTCAGAGGGCAAGTAAGAGGCTTTTGCATCTGAACACTTCATATATATACATACATGCATACAGGTTTCCCACGCTTCTTGAAAGTACTTGAATTTCAGACATGTGGATTCAAGGCCTGGAAAGTACTTGAACAAACATAAGTGTTTGAATTAAATTTGAAATAAATTGTTTATGGCGCTGTTTCAAAAATGGTCCTATATGTGCTGTCAAGGACAGAACTAAATGGCACTAATGATTGGGGTGAAGATGGGGTTGATGCGCAGCTTGGAGTTTTCTTAAGCCCGCTCGCGCTGAGTTTCTGACCATTACCGCCCACTTGTGTGTGTCCCGCTCCCGCAAACATTCTAATATTGTATATAATTTTCGCGCTATCAATGTGGGGGATTTATCAAAATCACATTTGAATGAGCGCTCGCAGTTCACTTTCGATTTCGCGATCACGCGCACTCTTTGTAAAGTGAGCACATCTTACAGTGCATTAGGCTCGTTGACGGGGTCAATTCCAAACCACATCAATCTTAATAACTATTATAAATGACAAAAACAGGTTGAGAAGAAAAGACACGTTAACTGCATAAGAATTAAGGTGAAGACCATCGGGAACCATTTAGTCTCCAGCGCCACCATTTTCCAGAATGGCAACCTTCCTGGAGTCTCCAGAGTTACAAGGTGTCAGGTTCTCCGAGACTTTGCTTGGGTAACAAATCCTAAAAAAATGACCCTCCCTTAATACGAATAACATGCTTAAGTGTTGTGAAATACATGAAGACTCAATTTTTTTTATAGACCGATAAGTTGAGAGAGTGACTCATGAAGGACCAGTATCACATCCTCTTGTACCACTGTTTGAAGAATTTATCTTCCAGAATCTGGCATTAAGTTTTAGGAGCTCATTTTTAGTCAATTTCTGCAAGACAGATTTTTAAGCATAGGATATGGACTAAAAATTAACTCCCAAAACTTACTGTGACATGAAGCGAAGGAATGCAGAACTTGAAAAGAAAAACAGCTTAGTGAAAAGCGTTTACAGTTTAAAAAGCAAATCAAAAGTCCTACGCTTTATTTCTTTATATTTTTTTTGTAGATGTGCACATATACAAAGTTTAAAATGTTCATGACATATTTAAAAAAAAAAATATTGAAGTTTTGAGCAGCTGCATTCCTCAAAGAGGACCAAAAAGGTCAAAGATTAACAAAATGGGATTTACAATAATAAGTTGCGGTCATATGATGCGATTTCAAGTTGTCCTTTCTCTTTGGAGTATTACAAGCTGATTGTGCATATATGAGATCCCTGAAGTTGCAAAGACTAAAGTCTCAAAAACGAAGAGATATTCTTTATCAAAGTTAAGACTGCCACGCCCCCTTCAAACACGCCCCCACACGTCTACGTCACGATGTGGAAATATTTGTTTCGCTCCATCCAAATGTTCACGCAAAGAAAGAAGGTGTGGTTTCAGTAACCGCATTAGTGTTGATGCAGCCGTGTCAGGGAGAAGCTGTGTTTCTATAAGCCAAAAGCACTTTATTTGACTTTCCGAAAGTAGATGCATTTAGGAATCATTAAGATTACTTGCAACAGAACAGCAACGCATTTTATGGATGACCATTTTGTGAACTTAGGAGAGGAGGTAATTCTGATTTTCTGATATCTGGCGCTTCTGAATCAGCGACTGTATGTTTTGTTATTAGTTTAAGTATTCGCTATTGACTGCTCAAATGCAGAGTTTTGCGCATCGTGTGTGTGTGCGTGCGTGATGTGAGAGAGAGGGAGATACGGTCACACAACATCGGCTTGTGTACTGAAAATACACATGAGCATCATCACTGTGTCTGTCACGCGACTCTGTTCCCCTTTCGGGCTTGAACTGATGGTAAAACTAAGGATAATATTAACTGTCTTTACATTTATTTTGAAAGCTGAAGCTCGCGATTATGGAAAGGGGCGTTACATTTCCGACTCGTGCTTGTGGTGTTCGGCCAATCATGATGCACTTGTGTCAGCTGGCCAATCAGAGCAGACTACGCTTGTCGGAAAGAGGGACTTTGTAGAAAACGAAGTGTTTGAGAGAGGCGGGGCATAGAGGACCTACAATAATGTACAGTAATAGAAAAATTTTTTTTGAACATTAAAGCATGTCAACATATTCTGTTACACCACATACACAAAACAATGATCTTTAAAAAAGCATCACATGACCCCTTTAATCAATATTTTAGAAATTTTATTTGAATATGACCAGTATTGACTTCAATGGATTTCATTAAATTCCTTTGAACAGGACTGCTCAGAACTGTCTACATTTATGAAACCTACCCATTCAAAACATTACTCTGACATTTTTTATGTAAATATTAAGTGTAATTGAAATCTTTAGTACTGTAAGGTCATGACACTACATATGCTGGCGTGTGAATTTGATAGGTGCTTGATATAAAAGAAATGGTGCTTAAAGTCATTGAATCTGGAGTTCATGAAAGAGTGGGAAGCCTGTATGTGTGTGTGTGTGTATATATATATATATATATATACACACACACACAGAGAAATGGCCACTAACGGTCATGTGTAAATTGCGATTCTTTACATGCTGTGCATTTAGATTTGGATAGTTAAAGAATTCAGCTCAAATCTAACACACAAACTAAAAGCCACAAAACCTTGTCTTTGATTTGGTTGGGGTCCTTAAAAACATTGCTTTGTAACGTGAATCCCCACCATCGCAGTTATACGTTGGCCTCTGATTGTCTTATAATGATGTAGTATTACTTCATGATTGTCTTGGCTGCTTGAACAGACCTTAAAAGAATTCTGTTTAGAAAAGAGGAAAGATCTTTTACAAGTTCTTACAACAATAAATTGTCTCGGTGCTGCTGACCATACCATAATTAGCATTTGACATTGAGCAGTTCCCTCTTTCCCCGTCCAGGGTTGGCACTACGTCCTGCTCACTCAAACAAACAGCATGGAGTCTGGAGTGCGCAGGAATCTTAAACATGTGTCTCAGCCCAAGGAGAACGGCATATTCAAAACAGACAAATTGTTTCTAATGCCCATGTTACAGTGGATCCTGGCACAGTGAAACGGTTGTAGGCGGTAGGACTTCTGGTTGAAATGAACATTGTGTCAAATGTGTTTCTCTGAAAACACCCAATTCTAAGTGTTTTTTGTTCTTCCTTCATGGTCAAGAATTGCTGAGCTGTTAGAAATGCCAAGGGAATGACTCTATTTTTTTTTTTCTCTTGGTGTTCATATGTGGAATATATTTCAAAGGAATGACTTAAAATGAAAAGTTTGTCATAGTTTACTGACCTTCATAGTCATTCCATAGAAATAATGTCGACCGATCATTGATCAACTTTTTTTTATAACATTTTAAAACTACAGTTTTAGGTTTATAAGCTGTTTAATAGACTAAAGAGTGAAGAATAATTCACTGAACCGATAATTTCTCTGGATATTGTTATAAAGTAAATAAATAACCATTCATTCTTCGTTTTTATTGGTTTATCCTCCTTTCAGTCATCTTAACAACAAAAAAAAACTGACATTTTCTGCTGAAATCTATTTACACAGTATACAAACTGTGATAAGTGCGGAATGTTTTCAAATGGAGAAAATAAAGGACGAAATAATATTTCAACAAACATTTTAAACTACAGTTTTAGGTTTATAAGCGGTGTTTAATAGACTAAAGAGTGAAGAATAATTCACTGAATAATATTCTCTGGAATATTGAAATAAGCTATAACAAACAAAACAACTAAGTGTGTGTATTGCATTTCTTAACTGATGTTTTAAAAATTTCATTCTGAAAACTGCTGACAGCGCGGTTTATCTATTTACACAGAACTATACTCAAACTGTGATCAAAATATATATTTTTTTTCATAGAATATTGGCTTAAATATCAGGGAAAAATATCAAACGAGTGAATATCGGTCGACGTTCTGGAGCTTTTTCTGGGCATCATGAGTGATAGTCCACTGCTCCAAGGTCCTGAGAAAATAAATTTTACCTAGAGAACACATTTCTTACTTGCATTCGCATACTCTGTAAACTAATTGTGTGACAAAAAAAAAATCATTTAAGATAGTGGTAAAAATGCTTAAATATCAGGGAAAAATATCGGTAAACCGATATATCGGTCAATCTCTGTTTCCATGTATCATTAGTTTCGTTAGTGTAAGGAACGGGGGCCTTTTCAGAACTAAATTTCAGGTGTTACTTGCATTCGCACCGCCGGTAAACTTCATTTGTGCAACAGTAGGAATTTAGTCAGAGAAATGAAAAATCAAGTTCCTAAGATTTCCAATGTGTCCTGTTACAAGAACTTTGTTCATCATGGCATTTTCGGCCAGATACATTTGTTCATCACTTAATTATCTGTTGTGCTGGGTTAGACTCTACTCTGAATTTAGTCCCAAAAGGCGTTGGTGAAAAATCAAGTTCCTAAGATGTGAATGTGTCCTCCAATAGTTACAAGAACTATAATGTTCCTTCAGTGCAAAAGCCCCTATTGAGATACTATTAGTTCATATTAATAGAGCCAGGCTTCTTGAATTAAATTGTTCTTTTCCATGCAGATTTCAGTTTTAGCATTGTGCTGTCAAAGGATTAGTTACTTTCAAATAAAAATGTCCTTAAACTGGTCCCAAGACTAGTTCATCACAAATGAAAATATTTTTATGTGAGATTTCTTTCTTCAGTCCAAGGATTTTTCTCCATAGATTTCTTCATGGACTTTATAAACCTATTTCTTAGGTAATTTACAGTTTCAAAAATGTCTTCATAATTTACTCGTGTTGATCCACCAGTCGATGAATTTAATTTATTAAAAGAAATGAAGGTTTTGATGAAAACGGATTTTTCTCCAAACTTCATTGTTTCACCTGTTTCAGTGCATTCAAAATCGTCCGAATCAATGAATAAGGGTCTTATCTAGCGAGTCATCAAAATGTTTACTCTAGCCTACGTCTGACCTTTCAAAGTGAAGCCGACCAAGACGATTGTGTTTAAAAGGGCAGTTTCAGATAAGTATTCATCGGTCAAGCGTAAAAGCTGCACTGAAACTTGGTTTAAAGCATGTTTTTAAAGACTGTCTGATAGTCAGAAAATCCTTTAATGAAATTTTAGTTTTGCTTTTCATTGAAATTCTGTTTTTCATTTCTTTTCGACTGAAGAAAGAAATACATAAACATCTTGTCATTCCTAATCCTTTAATCTAAGCTTTTTTTTATTGTTTTTTAATTTCAGCATTTCTTCCTTCTGCTGTGGATGTCAAAAGGCAGCAGGTAAACACAAAAAGGGATGAAGAAATTTTTTAATTTCAGATTGAATTCAATTAATGTAAACAAAGCAGTTCAATGGATGAGCCGACCATGTGGATGTCAAAAGGCCAAGGTTACAGTTTTGGTTCCCCACTCCTGTTGTATTTCAATGGAAGTCAATGGGAACTGAAACTGTTTTATCAACATTTTTGGTTGGACTCTTACTTTAACAGCCCTCAAAAACATCTGCTTAAATTAAATAAAATATTTGCTACTCAAAGTTATTTCAGAAGAAAACATGAATACAGTGTTCACCAGTTATTTCAAAAGAATGCATGGCTAAGTTTGAATGCACATCAATAGAGAAATATGATTTTTGTTTTCAAAATGGTGTAGTTGCGACATCTACCAGCAGGGTCCGACTGGTCTTCATACCATTGTCCCATACTAACTGGATTTAATAACTAATGTGGTCAGTCCTTGGTTTCAGCCTCGATTACTCCTTTTCTATCTAGTGAAATGCATCTGTTGTAGTCTTTCCACTGCCCTCATAAAGATCTAGGTCAGATTGATCTCTTCAATTGTTCTCAAATCATGGAGATTTTCTTCCTATCTCACTCCTTACTGCGAGGGTCTCCAAACTTTACTGCTGAATAAACATAGTAAGGCAATGCAGCTCTCACCAAATAAACAACTATCCATGAGGCAGAGGTAAGTTAGACCCCCATCCACCTCCAGTCAGCATCTGGACTTGAGCTTCACTCGGTCAGGGTCACGGCTGGTGATCTGTGCAGGAAGAAACACTGGCAATTACATTCAGGCCATCACTGATTACATGATGAGCTGCAGGACGCACTGAGGGTGTTTGTGTACTGCAGTTTTCTGTTCAGTGTTTGTGCAGTTATGGATGACCAAGGACTGTTGTTCTCCAGAATTGAATCAACATGGGATGTTTTCAAAGAATTTGATGTCACCATGAACTGAAGTCTTGGGTGGAAATCAAGGTTAGCACCAGCTAGTGGTTACATGAGGAATACATACTCTTGAGTGGAAGTCTGTGCAGTGCATACTGCACGCTGTATGTGCTAGTTATGAAATATTCCTTGTGGAAAAAAAGTGCCTAATTGTTTTTTATGTGCACTCCAAATCTTAAAAGTGTATATATATATATACATATACATACATATATATATATATATATAACACATATATATATATACACACATACACACACATATAAATACACACATATATACATATATACATATACACACGCATATAATACATATACACACACATATATATATATTATATACATACACACACATATATATACATACACACGCATATAAATACATATATCGCCGTTATATATATATATACACACACACCCTGATATATATACCTAGCCGAATTGCACTATATAGCACATAATATATATACACACATATATATACATATACACACACCGCTCATATATGTTAAACAGAGAAATATAAGTATTTGCTGCATCCGGTGCGTTCATACATACTGTAAAGACTCTACATATATATACATATATATATACACACTACATATATTACATATATATACACACACATATATATATATATACATATATATATATATACACACACACATATATATATATATACATACATATATATATACATACATATACAACAACAGCTGTGTTTGTAAATACTATTCATGAAATAAAAAGCCACGCAGGTAACATTTAACACACTTGGGTACACTTTTAAAAAGTGCCCTTTGCAACATATCAGCACTTTAAATAATTGTATTAGCAATCTTTTGTCACATTTTAAAGAAGTGCACTAATTTTGATGTGTTGACTAACATATTAAAGCACATGCAACGTGATTATAATTAACTGTAGTGTGTTATTAGATTATTTTAAATGTACTAAATTGCAACATCGTTATTACAAATTTTATTTAAATGCATGAAAAAAGTTTCAATAGAATTACATTAAACTATTTTTATTTTACCATAAATGCTTGTCAGTTCATTCAGCAGTACTTTAACCGTATTTCAAAGACAATAGAAGATAATTATGAAATTTAATGTAATTAAATGTCAGAAAACAGTACATTTCAGTTCACACTAAATTATATTAAAGTATACTATTTCCATTATAAGTGCTCTTTTTAAAAGAAGGCTGACGTCTTATTTCCACAAGGCATGGTTTAAAAACATTAAACATAATATAAATGTCTTAGTATTATTCTATTGTTTGTGTGATTTGAAGATAATGTTTTAATTCTTGTGCGGTGCATTATGGGACACAGTAACCAGCACAGCTTGTATAGTGTTCTGTCAAATGCATGTATTCTATGCATACAGAAAACTGGCATCATATTCTACACAATGCAGAAAGACTAGTATGATAGTATGCTTTTCTAAAAGCGGCCACAGTCCCAATACAAACTAACACTCAATCACGTTCGCCAAGGGTGTTGTTGAAATCATGCCTGAAGAAATTGCTGAATCAAACGTCAGCGTAATTGAATCCCATCATACACAGTTATTGTTTTTAATGCTCCTGAAAGCCAATAATTTTTTTTTACATGCGCTATTGTGATGTTGCCATGTGTGGCTGTCCATGAATCACAGTTTGATGCACAGCAGCCAGTACAAACACAATCAAAAGAAGCACCAAGGACACCCCTTTATGAAGGGTTCGGGTTCGAGAGCCAAAAGAGCAGCCGCAGTGTTTGAACGGTCGACTTTTACTGAAGGTTTCTCCGGTGACGCAAAAAGAAGTCCACTGGTCCTCGTGTTCCCCTCTTCAGTAAGAAACATTGTTTAATAGGTCAATGGCTGAGCCTCAAACTCTGCTTATAAACCGCTGGGCTCTGGGATTGTTGTGCTTGGACTTCAGAGTGTCACAGCTCAGTTTTCTCATAAAAGAGACGGTGGTCCGAGTACACAAAGCAGGGAATGAGTCTGGCTTGGAAGAAGCTAGCATGCGGCTGCTAGGTCAGCATTACTCCACCGGTCACTACAACACTGCTGCACAGAGACACATTTGATATTAATAGACCAAATGCAGTTAGGGACTGACTGCTGTATATTATATGGAGTACTGTTCCATGCCAATAACATGCTTCGTTTCAATAAAAAGCCTGACATATGAAATAAAAGACTGAATTAATTAAATTATTTAAATGTAAAAAAAAATTACATTCTTGGACATAAAACGTTTTTTAAAAGTTTATTGTTGTTGTTTTTTTTCTCTCTCAGAGGCCAAAACTGAGAAAAAAATATGCAATTTGGTGAAGATGCTGATGTTTATGGCCAGAAAGTAAGATGAAATTTTGATTGTAAATCAATAACAGTATAACAGACTATTTATATTATTTACATCTATACAATAAAAATATACATTTTCACTTTATATCTCAATAATATGTATTAGAAACATAATATTTTAATGCCTAGATTTATGATAAAATATCCATGGTTTTACTGGGGGGGGGGGGCAAAAAAGCATATTTGATGTTTTAACATGTTTTTCCTAAAACTAAATGATTTATGTATAATCACGTAAACTTAAATTGCTTTAATCCATGTAAATGTTCATCTTGAAATATTATGTAATGTTTTTCTTACATTTACTTAAAAAATTAAAATCTGTAAAGATTTCATAGCAAAAAGACTTGTGATCTACGAGCTGAATTATATGATTTTTCCTACCTGGTCTCATGGCATTTACGTACCTGAGTGCACTTTTTAGCGAGACATGAAAATATATACCAATAACTACATATTACTGCAGTTTCCAAAAGAAACAAACACTAGAGGCAGTAAAACTCCGACATCTTTTACTCCTTTTCACACACATTTACTGAGTTTTGATTAATAAAGCGTAATGATCGATCGCACAATTACTTGAAGAATATCATGTTACGACTTCGAAACAATATTAATATGCTGGAAGATTTGAAAACTGATGCTTTTGAACTTTAGCATCACACATATCCAGCCTCGTGTCGTGTATATATGGGTTTTCATAGACGGTAAGTTTGTTCGGTAGCTCACGGAGTACGGAGACGTATTTAGGAGGCGAAGAGCTCCGGTTTGAATCCCGTGTAATCACGGTTCGACAAAGCAGTTCAAATCTGGATATAAGGAAGATGAAATGGCTCGGTTGCATCAACAAATACGATTTTATATCAGTTTTGCATTTTGTTAACACTATCACGTAGGTTTACGGGTTGGGTTTGGTGTAGGGCATATTTACAACACGATAGAGCTTTATTTTTTAGCGACGGTCCCCGGATATTTAAATTCTGAACCACAACGTTTCTGTAGCAACATAATAAAAAAACACAGAAATATGTACCTATATCTACGTAATAATAACGTGCCAGGGTTCACGTATTTAACCTGTGTTTTATCCCCACTCGGTGGACATGTCTCTTTGAAACTGCGATGAAACGTGCAGTAAGGTATGTAAAATGGTGTCGCACAGAAAGTGCAGAGGTACGCATTTTTATGAGACCAGTTTGGATTTTACAGTTAAACTACAAGTCCTTTTACTTACTGTAATATCAATCCAATGACAGAAGGCTGTGTGCAACATGTTTGTCAGCAAAGTTTTGATCATGTTAATAAGTTAAAGGCCTAATAATATGATATATTTGGCTTTATAGTGTTAAGATGTCTTCAAAGCGCATGATGCATTGGATTCAGAAGTTCTCAGCCAGTTACTAATCCTATTCTGGTTCATATGATCCAAAGTTGCACACCCTTGTGCCAAATATCTAAACCCCTATCGCCTGATTGGAGGATGTGGAAATATTTGGTGGTGGGCACACATCAAACTCAGCTTTTTCAGACACCAGGTTTCTTTGCTTACAGCCACATCTATTTGCTGTCGACTTCTATGGCAAAAATCATTTCAGAGTGCTTATTAATTGCCACATATACGCTTGTCATATCCATCATTGACATGTTAACTAGCATGCAGGTACAGGCAAGCATATCAATGTTACTGATGAGCCATTAATGCACTATTGTTGCTTCAGGGGATCGTGGAATCGGTTGTAGATATGAAACATTCACAACATGTAACAGCAGAGTGAAACAATGTGATCTGTTGCCCCACTTTCACCTATTTCTCAAGACCAATGAGAAAATAAGTTACATAACATATGAGACATGAAATATTTTCTTAAGATGTGAAATTAGTATTCTTGTATATACTCTATATTCTCTTCTGATTTCTAAATTCCTAATAAATGTAAGAGCACATGTATCTTCATCCTGCACACAGGTATTCATACAGTATTGTCATTTATTAGCCGGTGATGGTTTATGTTTCAATGATGGAATTATAACAGTAAAAGTTGTTTTGCTCGTTTTATATTCTGTAATTAAAAAAAACACTGATATGAACAAGTCTGTGCCAACAGGTTATATGGAATTGTTTTACTGCTACAAATTGGGAAAACATATTTGATACATGTTTCTGTCCATAATTTATATTTGTCCTTTAAAGAGGAATTACAAAATTTTAATCTAAACTTTATATAAGCCTACTTTACAGGGGTACGATTTTAATGTTCTCGAAAGAAGTCTCTTATGCTCACCAAGGTTGCATTTATTTGGTAAAAAATCATTAAACAGTGATATTAAAGTTAAAGTTTAGATAAAGTTACACTTTATTTTAAGATGTCCTTGTTACAGTGTAATTATGCATTTAAGTACTTAGTAATATTAATTAAGTAAATGTACTTATTATATGGTTAGGGTTAGAATTAGGGTTACTTGCTTGTAATTATGCATAATGTATTGGCCTAATAGTAAGTACATGTAACGTGTAACAAGGACACCTTAAAATAAGTGTTAGCCTACCTAAAATATTATTGCAATTTTAACTCTATTTTTCCATTTTAACATATTTTAAAGTTAATATTTGAACATTTATTTTCTGTGACAGCCATTCTGACTTCAGTGTCACGTGATTATTCAGAAATCAGTCTAATATGACGACTTGCTTGCTATGGTTATTGTGTTCATATTTGTATTGCAAAACACTTCTGCTGCTGTTGAGGAGGGATACGGGTAAGGTTAGGGACGGGTAGGTTTAAGGGTGGGGTAAGTGGTAAGGTTTTAATTAGTAATTAATGACAGATGTAACTACATATGGGTATTAATTAAGTTAAGTACAATGTAAAAACATGTATGTACACAATAAGTGCATTGTAACAAATTATTAATTTAAATGTAAGTACATATTAGTTAAGGTCACTTAATATAAAGTGGGACCTTTTTTTTTCTTCTAAGGATCATCAAACGAATCTTTTGTAACGTATATACACATAGTATTATTATTAATATTAAAGTATATTAAAGTTAAAATGAAAATAGACAGGATGTTACAAGACAGAGTACATAACTTGCTACAGCCCCGTCCTCCATCATGTATATTACTGAGGACGAAATGTCGTATAAGTTATAACGATTCATGCATTGACGGATCTAATGACATACTCGTCGATCCGGCTGTCGTGAGTTGTTGAGTAATCCTCTGGACGCGTCTCTGGAGCTGGCGTGCGATGATTTACGGTCTTTGCGTTTTCATCTTGACATCGTTCGTCAGAGCGCCGGAGGTTTGCCAGGAACCCAACCTTCCTCAGCCTCCCCTCCTCTTCCTCAGGCTCCTCTCCTTCGCTATAAAAGGCGCGGAGCTGCGTCCACACACTCAGTCCGAGTCACCAGCTGCCAAACACAGTCCACTACTCACACTTGTTTGACTTTCCAAGGAACATACTCCAGCCGCAAGACACCGAGCTGCTGCAGCATCTGGGATCGCTCGTGCAGAAGACACTAACTAGGTGAGATGTAAATGGAAGTTAATTAATAATATGCATTGATTAACTGATGAATTTAGAATTGGATGTGCAACATCAGGGGAGGAGCAGCTTTTTTTCTCCTTTTTTTTGGTAATGATACCATTAATAGTCAGAGTGTAGAATCTAATGCTCATTAATCTGCACACTAATTTGAGAGCAAGATGCATTACGTGCATGGTTAGTTGCACTCATTGTCAGTTGGAAAATGTGCATGTGGTTATACTGTCATGCTTCATCTTATTCCATTTCAAACTTTAATTAATGCTTGTGAAAAGCACAATGTGCAAAACCAACCAGCATTTAGCCATATCAAGTACAGATGGACCACCTGGCATGTTTTGGCTCGTGTTTATGTGGACCAGGTGCCAGGCTGGCGTTTTCCTGGCTGCTTTGTCTGTCATGGTAGTATAAAATTCAGGAGGGAGATGAGATGGCACTGAATGTGAACTAGAGAGAGAGAGAGAGAGAGAGAGCGGCAGCTGGAATTGAAGGGGTGCTTGTGTTTACTCAGACCGGTGGTGGATGTCAAGGCTCTGTAGAGAGAGTCAGAGAGAGGGAGAAGTAAACTACAGAGCCATGAGAGAAAGATTTGGATTATTGTAGGTCCGTTATGTTCCTGCAGTTTAACGTTTGGCACTTCGACAGTTAGATGTGTTGGGCTAGTAGTGACCACTATTGTCATTCACTAAATAACTCAAATTCACTTGCTCTTCGCTCCCATTCTCGCACACTATTTGATCCTGGATAACTCCATTCCCAGAGAACGTCAGTCCGGGACAGAGAAGGACCTGCTTTGATTAATGTGTGAATGGCACAGCTGCTGAGTGTGGATCTGTTCTGCTAAGTCACCTCAGGAAATGAATGAGTTTGATAAATAAAGTTGAGTGTATGGATAGATAGTGAACATGCAGAGGTCAAACAGACCTGCTGGTCCATCAAACTGAACTATCTAATCGAAGGAGATCATAGTTTGATCTTTTGAGTAGTAATGAAGATTACAATGGGGTTTTTATTATGTGAGGCTTTGATAGTAATTGTTCTGTAATGATGGGGCCTTTGGCTTGACAATTGATTATGGCATACAATAAACATTCTTCTAATTGGAGCACAAACTATTAATTTGCTGTGGATCAATGTGGGCCTTCCTCATTGGTGAGTGCTTCTCCAGTGAAGATACATGAAATATTGTGGCAATATATAAGCATGCAGCAATTCTACAGGGAGTACAAAAAGGGCAAATTAGACAATAATCCTGTAATGTTTGTCATATTTCATCTCAATATCATAAGAAACAAATGAGGACTTATATTTTTCTTAAAGAAAATTAAGCCTATTTTAGGACCATAAAGATGTTTTGAATTCTGACTTTATTATTATTATTATTATTATAAAGTAAATAATTTAATTATTAATTAATTTAGCACAGTTCTCATTACTGTAATGTGGAAAAAAGTGAAAAAAAAATTATTTCAATATTTGTACTGTAATATAGTGATACAGTAAACATTATTTGGTATTGCAGTAAAAATAACCACTTTAATTCATGGATATTTAAAATAAAAATTTATATATATTTTTACTGTGATATAGTGATACAGTTCCATTTTATATGTTACAGTAAAGATGATAACTACTTTAAGTTATGAACGTTTAAATAAAATAAATATTTTATTATTTTTACTGTAACCGTGGCAGTTTATTTTTTAGGGATTACAGTAAAAATAATCAGCGCTTTAAATAAAAAAAAAACATTTTATTTCAATTCTTTCACAGTAATAAAGTGATTCAGTTACATTTTTAGGTGTTACAGTAAATATAATAACTATTTTAATGTATGCTAATTTAAAAACATTGTAGTTAAATTTTTTACAGTAGCCTAATAAAGTGATACAGTTAAATTTTTAATTATTAATCACAATAATTTTATGTTAATTTAAACACGTTGTATTTCAATATTTTTACAGTAGCATAGTGACACAGTTACTTTTTTAATTATTACAGAAAATATAACCACTTTAATTTATGCTGAAAACATGGTCTATCAGCATTTTTACTGTAGTAGTGGATACAGTATCCAACATGATTTGGTATTACAGTAAAATTAGAAAATGAATTCGGGAAGGAATGTGCTCAACTGCCATGAAAGTAATATCCCAATTAATCTTGTTTGTCTTACAATTGTGCTTGTTTTACACAAAATGACTTATTTAGGGGTGAAATGTAACCTGGACTTGTTATTGTTAGATTGACCTATTGGATAAGCATTAGTTTAAGCAAAGAAGCAGTTGCTGCACTACACGGATGGATGCGTCTCATATCGTTCCAGAACAGGAACCCTCTATGATTGTTGTTATTGGATTCTGTTTGTGTTCATATATTTGTGGTGTATGTTTAGTCAGGATGCAATAAGAGAGACTAATGAAACCAATTTAGCAAATTCCTATTTGAAGCACCGATTTCTTTTTGTGTGTAAACACATGGACTTGTGTTTACTATCCAGCGTTTGCTCCGACAGCTTTCCCAACGCTTGTCCTCATGGAAACCATATTTCTTTCCAGATTTTTCAGAACAGAGCCCTGAAGACACGCTCACACAAGGCAGTCTACTGTAGTCCGACCCTGAAAGCATCACCGCTGCCATGCACAGGCTCGTTTCCATTGCCCTGCTATTCCTGGGTGCCAGTTTGGCTGCTTCCCTCGTCCTTCCTGACTCTCTGGAGCTGAGGCAGCTGATGCAACGCTACCAGGATGAGCTGGAGCCCAACGGCACAAAAGCCGATGCACCTTTACGCACTCGCAGAGCCATCAAGTGGGCAGACAGAGAAGAGATCCTGCAACTGCACAACAAGCTGAGAGGAGAGGTGTACCCAACCGCCTCCAACATGGAGTACATGGTGAGAACGGAACACAGTTTGAGTCATTTTACACTCGCAAACCAACCAACTCTTTTATGATTTACTGTAATATTGAGGGTCTGTATAGAGACTCTAAAATGAACTGAGCCGAAAACTCAGGAGGTTCTGTTCCAAAACCTAGAGAGTCGCCTTCATAGAAAGCATTTTAGGCCATCATAAGTGTGCTGCTGACACAAAGACTGATTTCTAAGATCTTATTTAAGTTTAAAATGCTGAAGGAAAGTTTTCGATGCCAAAAATACCAAAAAGTATCAAATTCAATCTATTTAAAAATGCATTACTCTTTCCAATGTTTTGTGTGTTCTATGTATTCCTTTATAAAAAATACACTTTAACATGCCTTTAAAAAAATACTTATTACAAAAAAATAATATACATTAAAATAATATACTTATGTTAAATGAACGTTTTCAGACACTTAAATACATGCTAATTGCAATTAAATGAGAATGTACTATAGTTTAAATTGATATTCTGTTGAAAATTGTATGTCATGTTTTAAAATACATTTTTAATTACAAATTTGTTATTATGAAATTGCAATTTAGTGCATTAAAAATATATTTACTTTAAATGCAAAAATGTATAACACTACAGTTGAAATTAAATCAAGTACTTTGCTTTAGTATGTTAGTCAACGCATCAAATTATTAAAACCTAATGATTAAAATGCACTTTAAAATAAAAATATATTTTACCATTACATTATTACAAAGTGCACTTTTTAAAATTGTACATAAGTGTGTTATTACATTAATATTGTCTGCAAGTATGGTGTTTTTAAAAACACTTATTATTTCAAGTGTACATTCAATACAATTAAGCACACTTCTTTTTCACAAGTTCGTTATGCTTATTAGATTATCACACTGTTATCTAGGCAACATGCTAGCATTAGACTAGTCTAGTCTAGTCAGTGCTGTCTATGAATAGTAAAATCAGTCACTTTTGAGGCTTGATTTCAGTTAGTATGCTGATCTAGATCAGTGTTCCTGTGGCTCAGTGGTAGAGCATTGCGTTAGCAGCGCAAAACGTCATGGGTTCAATTCCCAGGGAACACACATACTGACAAAGATGTATAACCTGAATGCACTGTAAGTCGCTTTGGATAAAAGCATCTGCTAAATGTAAATTTAGAAGGTAACTGTCTGTGTAGACAGCAAGACAGTTCATTTTCGTCTGCAGGCATTTTTTATATATCGACCACACATGTCGAGAACTGTACAAAACCAGCACTTGTTCTGCATTAATGACCCTGATTTATACTAATTGCATATTGTGTTAGCAGCATTCCTGGTGCAGTAAATATCTTTAGGTTTGTGTAGGTGCCAAGTACGGGCTTCATTGGAAAAGACATGTTGAGTTTACAAGTGTAATCCTGCGGTGCCTTTTTTACTGTGGAGACAATTACACTGAGGTTTAGCCGCCTGCTGACGCAGGAGCCATGACACAGATAGAGAACAGAGCCAAAGATTAGGGACATTACTGGACCACAGTTATGTGACAGAAACGGCAGGTATGTTGCCTTCAAGTGCTAAAGGGATTCTCTTGTGAAAAAGAAGTACACTTTAGGATACGTTCAGAAAGAGTACTTACTATGGAAAATAATATACTTAAGTGCGCACTGAATGTAATGTTCTTGAACACTTAGTTGCATGTTAATTGAAATTAAATGAAAATGCATAGTAGGTTAAATTAATATGAAAAACAGTTAGTTGAACTTAAGTACATCTGCATGCAATTTCATTATTACATCTATTTTCATGGAAATATGGTGTACTGCTGAATGTACTAACAAGAATTTATGGCAAATTAAATTTGTAAATATTTATGTTCTATTAAAACTTGTAAGTAATGTATTTAAAGATATCTGAAATAACACATTTGTTATGACAAAGTTGCAATTTAGTACATTTAAAATGTATTTTAAATGTAATATATAATAACACATTACAATTGAAATAAAATGCTTTAAAATGTCAGTCAACGCATCAAAAATACACTTTTGACAAAATATTATTAAAAAATAATGATATCAAATCTACTTTATAGTAAAAATTTTACTTTGACATTATAACAAAAACCATTGAAGTGTGTTAAGAAACGTCATGAAAATGTACTCTAAATACACTTAAGTGGCCTTTTATTACAGTTTATTTTAATTATGCTTTTATGTTTTGAAGTACACTACAAGTGCACATTCAGATAAAATAAGTGCACTTCTTTATATGTATAGTTATTGTTTGATTTGGACAATTTTGTCATCATTTACTTGACCTGGCAAAAGCTCTTGGTTCAGTTGAGTATAACTGGACCCCACCTGCATCACTTTCACACATTTGAAGGCCTCTATAGTATTATAGTAGTGCAAGGCATTGTGGGAAATTGAGTTTTTGAGGAAAGTACTTTTTCCATAGGACTTTCTCATAGGTATACTAGGGACATATAGAGAGCACAGTTCTGCTTTATTGCTGTTTTCTGTGTATGCTTTGCGTAAGGTAATCGCACGTGAGTTTAATGTTGATGTAGTGAGTTTTTAGGGGAAAGATACAAAGAGCAAGGGGTTATGTTAATGTAGTAGGGGTTATGCCTTTGAGAAAGACAGAAGTCTACCACAAGCAGGGGTTTCAGAACCGCTGCCAGGCCTCAGCGAACAAGTAAGGGTTTCAGAAATGTGGCTTAGTCCCAAACAGCACCTTCAGAACTGAGGTTAGAGAATGTGTGAGTGTTTGTACCCTTCATGCAGTTGGAAATTTACTGAGAGAGGTGAAGAACCCTGTTCTGTGGTGCAAAGTGAGTCCTCCCTCCCTACAGGGGGAGAAATAAGTTGGGGAAATTAGTCTCATTTAACCCTGATTGCTGGGGATTTACAATGGATGTGAGCCAAGCTCTGATGTGCGTGCATGCAGCCAATATTTTAGTTGTATCGGGCCTGATTCCCAGTCCAATAGTGCAGATGAAGAGTCAGAGGAAGGCAAAGGAATTATCTGGGAAGAAAACTCAGCATGTTCAGTATTTTGTTAAAGTCTCAGTGCAAATATAAGGGAATTATGGACTCTGTGTGTTCTGCTGGGAGTTTTATTTAGTTTGTGTGTGTATGACCAGGTTTGGGACGATGGACTGGAGAAGTCAGCGACCTACTGGGCAGAACAGTGCCAGTGGGAACATGGACCTAATGATCTGCTGATGTCCATCGGGCAGAACCTGGCAGTGCACTGGGGAAGGTACGAGCTCAAAGTAACCAGTCGTACATGCTGTTAACAATGCCTTGGGAAACCATGGAAATATTTGGGAATTTATAACTGTAATATCCAGGCCTAAAAAGTCTGGAAAATATATATTTTTCTTAAGGCAATAAAAGTTATTCATTCAGATTTGGAGACATTTTTTGTTGTATTTCGGACTTTTTGTGTATTTTATCCTTGTACTTTACATTTACTATTATGCATTTATCCAAATCACCTTAAGTTGCAGTAACTTTTAATAACATTTCACAGGCAAATGGTTTCCATTGTCCTTTGTCAGTAGTATATGAACTCATACTTTTTTTATTGTGTTTTTGCATAGTTTTCATTGAATTAATTCATACAAAATCAACAATATAGCAATATATGCAATAGTTTCCCACGAGAAAACAGAACCATTTTGCAAGGTGGCGATTTCGTATGAATTCATAAAATGGGAATTCATTTGTGCAATGATTTTTTAGTAAAAAACATTTTGGTCCACCCCTCCCCTAAACATAACCGTCAGTGGGCAAACGCAGATTGTATGAAAATGTACAAATAAGATCATATAAATTCATATGAAATAGCCGAAACATGCAGTCTCTGCCCAGATTTAAAAAGGAACTCAAAAGTAACTTAATGCATTACTTTCCATGAAAAGTAACTAAGTAATGCAATAGTTACTTTTTTAGGGAGTAACGCAATATTGTAATGCATTGCTTTTAAAAGTAACTTTCCCCAACACTGTTTACATCGCATCAAAAGTATACAGTTTATGCATTCACTGTGAATTGAAACCCATCACCCTGGCACTGCTAGTGCTATTATCTACTGTTTGAGCCGAAATTAACTTTACTTTACTATGATGGATAAGCATTTAATCCACCAAAAAATCACCAAAGTGATCCACAACCAATCACCCAGGTGATTTTCCTATAATTGTTTTAATCTTTATTCAGTAATCAAAAGAAATGAAACCTGAATATACAAGTAAATGTCACGGGTTTGACACATGCTGCTCATTAAGTTGCTTTGTGTAAAAACATCTATCAAATGCATTAATGTAAATTTACATATAAAACCCTATTGATGTAAAGACGGTATGTTACTGTGGCCTGATATTGATAATTGTATTATTTATTGCATGTCTCTCCTGATAGGTACCGCTCTCCAGCCTACCATGTGCAGGCCTGGTACGACGAGGTGAAGGACTACACCTACCCTTACCTGCATGAGTGCAACCCCTGGTGCCCTGACCGCTGCTCTGGACCCATGTGCACACACTACACACAAGTGAGTGAGAAAGACCAGTTTGCTTACAGTTTACAAACAATTATCCCAGTGGGGCTAAACAACATGACATTGTTTATGGTTTTAAAACTCGCGTGCGAAGGTGTGCACGTGCCAGCTAGCGTTTCTCCTCGCCAGTAAAGTTTAATAAGTTGCATGTGTGACCTGAATTAAAATAGAAATGCCTTTGAAAGCAGCATATGGACCACCGGTGTTTATTAACCTTACACAAAACAGTGTCATGTAACACGTAATGGTCCCAAAATGTATTTAGACGTCTGTGCTAGTCTTAAAAATATGTGAATGCAATTGTATCACGTTACAACATATCAAATCAAGTCGTAATTAAAGAAAGGTAGCACTAAAAAGGGTTGTCATGTATGATAAATAAGTACAAACAGTATTCCATTTTATTGAATAATATGCAAAATTAAGGGAAACAAATATTTTGACATTTCCCGGATGTCAAACCTTAGTGGACGTGTTATTGAGGAACTGACTCCATCCACTAAAATCACTTTGGGAAAAATTATAAATTGTTACAGATACTAGTTGATTTGATATTGTATTGTCTAATTCTTATGTTAGTTCACCCAAAAATGCAGATACTTTAATGAAAATACCACTATGTTTTTAATATCATCTTGTCATTGTTGTCCATCCATTGAAAGCCTAGTGAGGTTTGTTATTGGGCTTCAAGCATGTACTGTATGGTTGAGATTATTTTTACCATATTTGATGTGCTCTATGTATGTACACTGATGAATGTTTATATGCAAACTAATTCTGTTCATCTTATAAAGTTATAGTGTCTGTTCAGAAGACTTAGATTAAACTGCTTGGTTCACAATAATCACTTTTATCGTACTTTTTGAAGTGTCAAAGATTTGGTTGCATGAACTTTCAATGAAGGGACAGAAATCTCTCACGTTTCATAAAAAATGGGTTCATCTCTATGGGTTTGGAACGATATGAGGGCATTTTGATGATTCATTTTTAGGTGATCTGTCCCTTTAAGTGATGTACTTTAGCTTGGGGACCAATTCTCACTCTTAACTAACTTTTAACTATGACTTTTGTCTCAATAAACTCCTAAATTGCCTCTTATTAATAGTTAGTAGGTAGTTGTTAAGTTTACGTGTGGGGTGGATTAAGATATCTAAAATATGGTCATGCAGAATAAGGCAGTAATATGTGCTTTATAAGTACTAAAAACAGCAAATATGCGAGTAATATGCATTAGTAATTTGCATAATATGCTAATAAGCAACTAGTTAATAGTGAGAATTGCTCCCTAAACTAAAGTGTTATAAAGTGACGCAATACTATTTAGGGCCACTCTAGGTAAACACTAGTAACCCATGGATTTGTATGGTTCTTTTTTTGGAAAATGCTATTTGAAAAAGTAATGTGGATACTGTCAAAACATATCGAACATGCCCGATCAAACAGATGCAATGCACAAAGAAAAGGAGAGTAGGAACGAGAGACCAACTAAAGTTCAAGAGAGACAACAACAGAGAAAATTGAGGACAAAAGGAGGGGCTGAGCAATAGCCTCATGTCCTCTCAGACTTTACTTTATCGCTGGGATGAGCTTGTGAAAATACACATTCGCTCAGCTCTGAAAGCAGGTCACAAGCATCTGGAAGCCGTTCCCAGACTCCTGAATCATTTTCCTGTTTCACCCGAATTCCTTTTGAAGATGCAGAATGCAGAGTCGTAGGGGATCCGCGCCAAATCCGTGCCGCGATTCTCCCCGTGGCCCTCCTCTCTCACGTGCTGGATGTGGGAGAACAGGTCTGGAGGCCCCACGGTCTGCTCGGTGCCAGACGGTCCCTCAGGGTTCAGCTTGAGTTTGTGTTTTTTCATTGTCCCATGGCCAACACCATCTGCGGCCTCCGCAGAGGAAGTGCATTCTACGAGGTTGTATGCAAACCCACTACGGTTTAACAGTATGTACAAAAAATAAAGTCTGAGTAAGCACTTCCCTTTCATTTCACAGTCAAATGGTTTGGCTCGTGCTGCAGGGCTGCACCCGGTGAACCCTATTGTATTTAGTCGAATCAGAGAGGGCCTTGACCGCAGCTCAGTGGGCTGCACGCAGGCATTACTTTGTTTGTGTGGATAAGAGTGGATGAAGGGTAGTTTTTCAGGAAACTGGCCCGGTCACACTTGAGGTGCTTCTCCTTCCGCCCTACAGGGCAGAATGAAAGAGGGCAGTCTCTATTCACGGCCCCCGTGACCCCATCAATCTACTGCTGCTGCCCCAGAACAGAGACCCCTTCCTGCTGGGGAACCCTTCCTCCACAGAGGGGAGTCGAAATGGATGTCTTTTTTTAAGGTTTCGACAATAACAGCAAATGGACCTGCAACTTTCATGCATGCAAAAATAAAATTATTTGGTATCACTTTATCGTAGGTGTCTTACTTTGGTCCAAAAAAAATTTTTTTATTGGACCATTGTATTGTGCTTATGGTGAATTGACAAACATGTTTGATGCTGTTGAGCAGGGATACAGGTAAGGTTAGGCACATGCTTTTTTTGTATAGTTAAGTTTAAGGTAGACTGAAAAAAACGATACTACATTTTTTAAGGTAAGTGGTTGCAAACTTTGCACCTACTTACCTTAAAAAATGTAGTATCAAATGCAAACTATTTAATTTAGATTTACATTTAATTTATTTACATTTAAAGAAAATTTTAAAAAGTTAGTCTAAACTAAAATTACAACAAAAAAAGTCTAAATACATTTATTTAAATGTAGCTAAAATAAATTGATTGCCACTTACCTTACTTTTTTGTGTAAATTCAATGAATAATTGTTTTTCAGTGTAGGGTGAGGTGTAGGGGTAGGGTCATCAGTGTAATCAATTCAATAGATTAATTAATTACAGATCCACAACTGGTTTTAACTGGTCTTCCAGCCTGGCCGTAGCTGGTTGTAGTTTTTGCAGGCTGGTTTAGAGGGGGGTTGACCACATCTTTAGCTGGTCAGGCTGAGAGAGCAGCTGTCCAGCCAGTTACAGCTGAACATCTTAGCCAAGCTGGGAGACCAGCAAAAAACAGCTAAGACCAGCCAACCAACTTAGGCTATAGTCCTTTTGTTTTTCTGTGCAGGGATGCTGATATTTTTTAAACACACAGTAAGTACAATGTAAAAACATGTATATATACACAACAAGTGCATATCATTAGAAAATTGCTGCCTTGCTTCTAGTGTTATGTGGTTACCAGCTGATGGAGTTGCTAAGGTGTTCTTAGAGTTTTTTAATGCAATGCTAAACAGCTGTTAGTGTGTTTCTAGGGGGTTGCTAGGGTGTTCTAGAATGTTTCCAGGTTGTTTCTGAGTGGTTGCTAGGGTGTTATAAACGGTTGCTTACTGGCTCAAGTCAAAACGAGCTTTTACCCCATTGCTAGGGTGAGTTTCTATGGTGTATCTAGGTGGTTTCTAGGGTGTTCTAGATGGTTTCCAGGTTGTTTCTGAGTGGTTGCTAGGGTGTTATAAACGGTTGCTTACTGGCTCAAGTCAAAACGAGCTTTTACCCCATTGCTAGGGTGAGTTTCTATGGTGTATCTAGGTGGTTTCTAGGGTGTTCTAGATGGTTTCCAGGTTGTTTCTGAGTGGTTGCTAGGGTGTTATAAACGGTTGCTTACTGGCTCAAGTCAAAACGAGCTTTTACCCCATTGCTAGGGTGAGTTTCTATGGTGTATCTAGGTGGTTTCTAGGGTGTTCTAGATGGTTTCCAGGTTGTTTCTGAGTGGTTGCTAGGGTGTTATAAACGGTTGCTTACTGGCTCAAGTCAAAACGAGCTTTTACCCCATTGCTAGGGTGAGTTTCTATGGTGTATCTAGGTGGTTTCTAGGGTGTTCTAGATGGTTTCCAGGTTGTTTCTGAGTGGTTGCTAGGGTGTTATAAACGGTTGCTTACTGGCTCAAGTCAAAACGAGCTTTTACCCCATTGCTAGGGTGAGTTTCTATGGTGTATCTAGGTGGTTTCTAGGGTGTTCTAGATGGTTTCCAGGTTGTTTCTGAGTGGTTGCTAGGGTGTTATAAACGGTTGCTTACTGGCTCAAGTCAAAACGAGCTTTTACCCCATTGCTAGGGTGAGTTTCTATGGTGTATCTAGGTGGTTTCTAGGGTGTTCTAGATGGTTTCCAGGTTGTTTCTGAGTGGTTGCTAGGGTGTTATAAACGGTTGCTTACTGGCTCAAGTCAAAACGAGCTTTTACCCCATTGCTAGGGTGAGTTTCTATGGTGTATCTAGGTGGTTTCTAGGGTGTTCTAGATGGTTTCCAGGTTGTTTCTGAGTGGTTGCTAGGGTGTTATAAACGGTTGCTTACTGGCTCAAGTCAAAACGAGCTTTTACCCCATTGCTAGGGTGAGTTTCTATGGTGTATCTAGGTGGTTTCTAGGGTGTTCTAGATGGTTTCCAGGTTGTTTCTGAGTGGTTGCTAGTGTTATAAACGGTTGCTTACTGGCTCAAGTCAAAACGAGCTTTTACCCCATTGCTAGGGTGAGTTTCTATGGTGTATCTAGGTGGTTTCTAGGGTGTTCTAGATGGTTTCCAGGTTGTTTCTGAGTGGTTGCTAGGGTGTTATAAACGGTTGCTTACTGGCTCAAGTCAAAACGAGCTTTTACCCCATTGCTAGGGTGAGTTTCTATGGTGTATCTAGGTGGTTTCTAGGGTGTTCTAGATGGTTTCCAGGTTGTTTCTGAGTGGTTGCTAGGGTGTTATAAACGGTTGCTTACTGGCTCAAGTCAAAACGAGCTTTTACCCCATTGCTAGGGTGAGTTTCTATGGTGTTTCTAGGTGGTTGCTTAGGATGTTCTGCATGGTTGGTTACTAACTCTAGTTGTAGGAGTGTTTCTTATCGCTATACAGTTGCTAGGTTGTTTCTAGGTGGTTGCTAGGGTGTTATAGATGGTTTCTAGGGTGTTTCTAAGAGGTTTCTATGTATGGTTACTTACTGGCTCTAGTCAGGCTCATTGAAAATATGTGTCTCTAAATACATTTCTGCAAAACTGATGTTTTTTAACCTAAATGTACAAATTGCTGCAGTTTCTAGTTGAAATAAACACTAGAGGCAGTAAAACTCCAACAACGTTTATTCCTGATTTACAGGACCAGAGTTTCCATAAAGAAAGCCTAATTGTTGCACAATTCCATGAATACAATTTTGTTTTGAGTTCAGAACAATTAAAAAATGCTGCGACATTTGAAAACTGATACTTTTGAACATTAACGTCACATATCCAGCTTCATATGTATGGGTTTTCATATTCAGTAGGTTTGTTCGATAGCTCACGCAGAGTTGCACTTGAGCGGTAAAGAGCTCAGGTACGAACCCCGTGAAACTACGGTTCGACGAATCCTGCATATAAGGAAGTAAAAATAGCACAGCTGCATCAAGAAATGCGTTTTTATATCAGTTTTTATCAGGTAGGTTTAGGTTTGGGTTTGGTGTAGGGGATATTTACAACTTTCCCCAACTTTGGATATTTGAATTCTGAACCGCTGCAATATGTACCTGAAGCAACGTATTAAAAACACAGCAATATGTGCCTGCATAAACGTAATAAAACGTGCCAGGGTCACATATTGAACTCGTGTTTTAGCGCCACTCACTGGACATTTGACTTTGTGTTATGTGTTTAGAGGCACGTATTTCCAGTGCGTCAGTGTATTTGTCCTGGGTTGCAAAGTTTCCTGTCCTCGTTTCAGAGCCTGTGTGTGTGTGAGAGTGTTTATTTGGCTGTATTTAAGTCCATTGTCAGAGTGTATTTGTCAGACATGGGGTCTCTCTACTTGTCGTGTGTGTCTTGTGTTCCCGCCTCTTGTTTCCTTATATGGTTAGTTTCCTGTCCTCGTTTCATGTCATTATTAGTTAATTCGGTTCCAGGTGTGTGTGTGTGATTATGTGTTTATTATCCGGTGTATTTAAGTCCTGTCTGTTGAGTTCCATGGGGTCTGGTCTACTTGTTATTCCTGGTGTTTCTGTCTGTCTGCATTGCCCTGTCTTCCCTGGATGTCGTCATTAAAGACTATTATTTTGAAGTATCTCCTCGTCTACGTGTTCCTGTTTCCTCCCTGCTGTGTGCACCGTGACAGTATTGTTCTATGGGATGCTTTGCTAATTTTATCATCATCCTGATGAAAACTATAACTACAAGATTGCTTAGAAAAGAAATAACACACTTCTATCAACATTTCAGATGACGTACATGTCAGTATTAATGAACAAATCCATTATCCTGAGTATAAGCAAGCGCCTTAGCAGACACCGTTATTAATAGTATATTTCTCTTCATTTTCAGCTGGTCTGGGCCACGACCAACCGTGTCGGCTGTGCTGTTCACACGTGTCCGCGTATGGACGTATGGGGAGAAGTCTGGGAGAACGCCATCTATCTCGTCTGCAACTACTCACCGAAGTAAGACCAGATCTTTCTGCTGACGTTAATTCACTTAACACCAGATGGCTAATTACTATTCCTGATGATGAGCCTATGGAACGAAACTTTCTTAAAGCAAAGTTTCCGTCCTTCAAAACACGGAGGCTATGAGCAAAGTTTCATCCTTAGGAAAATGGAAAAGTAAACGGAGAATTTTAGGAAAGGAAAACATGGGCAGAATATGCTATTCTTTTCCAAGCTAATGATTTAATTTGGCAGCTGGGAATTGTTTTCCTAAATCAGTCTTGAGATCCGTGAGAGTATAAAGTGTTTTGAGTGCTCAATCAAAAGTGCAGATTTTGCAGTCGTTTCCAAACTCATGCTGAACCCGTGCCCTATTTCTAGGGGGAACTGGATCGGGGAAGCCCCGTACCAACACGGCCGCCCCTGTTCCCAGTGCCCACCAAGCTATGGAGGAGGATGCAGAGACAACCTCTGCTACAAGGGTGAGCGCTGATACATGAATGATTATAACACATGGAAGTCTAAATTAAATTTTTTGTTTGATTTTGTGATTTTGTTTTTAGGAGACCCTGAACGTCCCGAGTCTCCAGATATGAATGAGGTGGAGAAGCCGCAGGAGCCTGTACAGCCTCGAACTACTCCAACTAAGCCTCGTCCTAAACCCTCTTTGCCCCAAAAACCTGCAAATGCCAATCCTTCCTCAACCAAGACTACAAGAACTACCTATCTAGGTTAGTGTGAATGATATTACTTGAAATAATGAGATTTTTATTTTATTTTTATTATAAAAAAAAATATTAATAATTGTTATTTATCATTTTAAATGATTTAATCATATTTTTGATAAAAGATTTAAAATGTCTACTATTTAATTTCTACTATATTGCCTTTCAGCACAAATCATTAAGTGTGAGACAAAGATGAGGGACAAATGTAAAGGAGCAGCCTGCAACAGGTCAGTGTAAAAATAATTTGATATTTCTTTAAAGATTTTAAGATATGTTAAGTTCAGCAAATTTTACTGGTGATTTTATTTTTATTTTTTTAAGGTACAACTGCCCAGCAAACTGCTTAAATAAGAAGGGGAAAGTGTGGGGAACACTGACTTATGATGTTGTAAGTTATAGATGTCACATGGTCTTGTTTAAGTGGATGATTTTAGATTTTTTTATTAATTCCTTTTTTTTCTCCTACTATTTTAGCAATCGAGTATTTGCCGTTCTGCTATCCACTATGGAATAATTGACAACAATGGAGGCCTTGTGGATGTTACAAGAAAAGACAACTTCCCATTCTTTGTAAAGGCAACCAAGAATGGCATAGAGTCATACAGGTAGTCTAAACGTTATGAGGATATCACCTGAATTCAGTTTGTCCTCAACTCACTGTCTACATGGGAGTAATTCAATCAAATCTGCATTGTTTGCTTTTCTTTTCAGTAAATACAAACCTGGCAATGCATTTACAGTGTCGAGAGTGGACGGTGAGTGTTTTTATTGTCTTATCTTCATAAATATTAAATGTAAATATTCTCTTTTTTTACAATATGAAATCAGCAATGGTGCATTTATGGATTTGAAGTTAATATATTGTATAAATATATAATGCACTAAATTGCAGCTCCATCATTACAAATGTGTAATAACAAATATATTTAAACATGTGACATACAAGTTTCAATTGTAATGATATTGACGCATATTTTAGTTTATCATAAGTGCTTTTCAAAGAAATTATTTTATGAATTTAGATAAAGATATTCTTAAGACCTACTTAAGTTGGTCAAAAACACGCAAATTATCAACTATTGCATTTTATATAAATTTAAACTATATTTAATTGCAATTAACATGCAATTAATTCCACTAAAATATTGCATTCATTTCACACTTTATTTTATTTCCATTATAAATACTCTTTTCAAAATTATGCTAAATATGTATTATATAAATGCAAGTATTCTCATTGATATATGTTTTCCAGTATGCAGTCAGCGTATTAATTAAAGCTACTCAAATGACTGGCAAAGCATCTTTAGAATCACACATTTTTTCCTTCTTTAGAGCAAACAATAGACTGCTACACAACAGTGGCTGAGATTTGTCCCTTCAAGGCATCCACCTCTCATTGTCCAAGGTACCATTCAATGTATTGCAATATTCGCCATATACACTTTCAATATCAGGTCAATTGTATGTACTTTCCTTGTCGTAGCAATGCACGTTACCAGTTTCCCCTCTATCTCATCAGAGTCTTCTGCCCAGCTAATTGCATAAACGAACCTTCATATTGGGCTCCAGTGGTCGGCAGCAGCATCTACGGAGATGTGAGTACCTGCTTCAGTCCGAGAGTGTCCTTACAGGGCTGAGAGATGAGAAATAAAGGAGAACAGCCATTCGTGGTCAAGCACTTATGAGTGCTAAAGTGAGCGTGCTGCTCTTTTGGTGAGGGTCGACCACGGGAATTGTCTGTGTGAGTCTAAAGGGAGTTTTCGGGGAAGGTGGCCTCCATTGTCACCACTAATTTCTCTCGCAGAGTTTAGAGACTGACCACACAGCAGCAGCTGGGAGAGCAGCTTTCTTACACTGACTCATGCATGCCTGAGGTCAAGACTTGGCCTTACGGACCACTTAACTGTTTAGAGAACAGCATGTAACTTCATCATTATAGAGGTTCTTTATTAACTTATGATCAAAATTATGACACTAATGCATTTGATAGCCCATAAAGAAGTGCACTTAATTGTATTTAATGTGCATTTGTAGTTACTTCAAATCTTAAAAGTATATGTTTAAAATATATTCAGATAACATATTCCTAATGAAATAAAAGGCCACTTAAGTGTACTTAAAGAGAGACTGTTTCTTAACACACTTAAGTACACTTTTAAACAGTTCACTTTGTGATTGTGTCCATTTAAATCATTAAGTTTTATTAATCTTTTTCACTTATCACTTGTTTTGATATGTTGACTAACATACTAAAGCACGTGGAAAATACTTCATTATAATGTTAACTTTTGTGTGTTATTCAGTATTGCATTTATAAATATATTTGAAATGCGCTAAATTGCAACTACATCATACAAATTTTTAATTTAAAATATATTTAAATACTAAACATACAGATATCAATGGAAATTACATTGAAGTATATTTTAGTTTAACATAAATACTTGTCATCACATTCAGCAGTAACTTTAACCATATTTAAAGTCATTTTAAAATGTTACATATAAAGATAAAAAAGCACTCTACGGTTAAGCTAATCACATTTAATATAAATGTAAACTATAATACATTTTCATTTAATTGCAATCAACAGGCCATTAAGGATCTGAAAACATTTAATTCAGTTTGCGCTTAAGTATATATTTTTAAAGAATCTTATTTCTGTAATAAGTACTCGTTTTAACAATATTTTAAAGTATGCATCTTTTCCACATAAAAAAGGTAAAGAAAACAGAAAATAGTTTCAATTACTATTATGTCATTCCAAACCTGTATAATTTCTTCTTTCATTTAACGCAAAATGAACTTATCCTAATATAATGAATGATGACTATTCATTCACCCCAATCACTCTGCATACCTTATGTGTGTCACAGTTACGGTCTGTTTTGGTTTATTTTTCCCTGTGTTTGTTCCTGTTTCCTTATTTGGTCATTTTCCTGTCCTTGTTTAGTGTGATTATTAGTTTATTCCGTTCAGCTGTGTTGGATTAATTATCTAGTTTCATCCCTTGTATTTAAGTTCCTGTCTGTTCAGTTTGTTTTTGTCTGGTCCACTCGTTACTCCCGGTGTTCCTGTGTGTCTCAGCCATGCTGGATTTTTTTAAAGACTGTATTTGGGTTTATCCTCGTCTCCGTGGTCCTCGTTCCTCCCCGCTGTGTGTGCACCGGGACAATGTGAGAGACAGATCAAACTTTAAGTTGTTATTCACTGAACTTCAATTTGTTTTCATTCAGAATGGATCAGCTGGATTATCTTTAAGTACACCTAAGTGGCCTTTTATTTCATTAGGAATATTATCTGCAAATAAAGACTTTTAAAAAGTATACTTTTATGATTTAATTCAGAAATGGATCAGCTAGATTCATTGCAAAGCTCTGAATCAAACCGTGAGTTTAATTTACATCAGTTCAAGGGTCAGTCTTCATTTGTGTTAATTAGTTATTTCTAATTTACTTAAATCAGGATAATTAGCTCCTCCAACATGTCTTTTTCTCAGAGAGCTAGTGTGGAATGGCCTGGTTGTTTAGTGGTGTGTGAACTCAAATGAACTTATTGCCTTTTGGCCCTTTTGGCTTGTTACAGCCACATTCCTGTGTAAAAGCTGAGCGTCTGTGTAGCTGGCCTCAGATCAGAGCACGCTTTCCAGCAAACACTAATTAACCCTCATTATTCAGTGGTTTGGACTTGGTAATTTCTGAAGGTAGTCTTTGTTTGCATGAACAATTGCATGAGTATTATAAGATAGCGACACACAGACGTGTGCGATGAGCTGTGCGCTTTCATTACTGAATGGTTTTGTGGACAGACGCAGACAGGATTGAGTCTTCTTTCCAGGTTAAAAGAATAAAACCTCAAGGTACACGCAGTTCCAGAGGGTTCACGCACACTAAGCTGCTCTGAAGCCGGGCGTCTCGCCAACTTGCCTTTTCTGGAGCTCTTGAGCTCTGGCCTTGCTCTTGTGCATGCTGTAGACGTCGAAGTGATGTCATTTGTCCAGGATCCTTTAGACTGTTTATATCTCAAGGACTGTGGAATTGAGCGTGGAAAACATAGCTGCATGGTGCTATGGACAGTGTCATTATTACTGTTGCTCACTTACGACTTGTGACCAGATTTTAGTCTTGATTTACAGCCTGGAGGTGTTGAGTTATTTTTTTTTAAATAAAGGTTCCAAAAAGAACCTTTTGTGCAATGGAAAATTCCATAGATGTTAAAGGTTCCTCTTGGAACCATAGATGCCAATGAAAAACCTTTATTTTATAAGAGTGTAATAGACGAAAGACAGGGCCAGTCTGCAAATTTTGAGTTGACAGATGTCTCAGAAAATTGTGTAGTGATGGGTACAGACACCAATTTGTATGCTTCTGACTATGATTCCATCCAGCGGGTTTCATATTTTGAGCTGAACACAACTGTTTCTTTGTGAGTTTGTTGTAGAACAACTCGTTGTGTGTGATCCTCAGTCTTTCAGTTACTTTCTGTAGATTCTGTATTTTCTGCATTTACAAAGTCACAGAGTATATGATGCCTAGTGTTTTGAAATAGGCTGAGATTTTTGTGTATTTCAGCCTTTAGGGATTCATGTGTCATGTGGTGTAACCATCAATTTATAAATAATAACATATTTTGTACACCTTTTGTAGACATCTTAATCAGTTTTTAAAATGTATTTTTAAAACAAATTAAATTATTTATTAACTTATAAATATAATTTTTTGGGGAAGTCATACCACATGACATTTTTCAACCTGAATTAACATTGTTTTGCCATAAAGAGGTCAAATTACTTTATATAATTTACTGTTTTACATTTTTTAATAATATTTTTTATTGATAAGCATCAAACTAATTTTAAAATATTTTATTTTCTAAGAATTCATTATAAAAGAGAATGCCAAACTACTAAAAATATAAAAAAAATTGTCAAAATGATTTTAATTTCAGAAATCGAAAACATGCCCATCATAGAAGAGGTGCATTTAAATCATTGTATTTATATAATATATATATATATATATATATATTTAAATTAAAGAAAAAAAGAAACAAGAGCATCATGGAATGAAAAAAAAAACTAAGGAATTCACCGAAAAAGTGTAGTTTGCTCACCAAGCCAGCATTTATTTGATCAAAAATACAGCAAAACAGTAATTTTGTGAAATATTATTTCGATTTAAAATAACTTTTGTTTTTATTGTAATATATTTTAAAATGTAATTCATTCCTGTGATGCAAAGCTGAATTTTCAGCACCATTACTCCAGTCTTCAGTGTCACATGATCCTTCAGAAATCATTCAAAAACTGTTTATTAATGATAAATAATTATGCACCAGTAGTAATTGTAGGGTAAGCATAAGGTACATCTTTCAAAAACATTAAAAAATCTTAATCACCTTTTGACTGGTAGTGTATATACTATAGTATATAACAAAAAAGTTTGTGTTTTGAGGAAGCATGATATAAATCTTCCAGCATGAAGGTCAATGGAACTACTTATGAATGCTGGCATGTCGACTAAAAGAATATGCTTTTGTCTCCTCGTGTCCAGGGCTCCAGTATCTGCCGAGCAGCTATCCACGCTGGAGTGATCAAAGCCAGCGGCGGCTATGTGGACCTCCTGGCTCTGGATAAGAGGAAAAGCTACACCGGGATCTTGAAGAATGGCATCCAGTCCGAGAGGTACATGTCCTGTATCTCGTTTCACCTCTGCTCTCGATTCCTCCCTTTGCTTTCTCTCAGTAACTCAATTCAGTGGTCAGAAGCCATGATGGGCCAAATCTGCCTGTGGCACGTTAGTGGTTGAAGAGTAATGGTGTGGTTTCTCGTCGAGGATGGACCACACAGGGGATCTTTGCAAAGTGCTTAAATCGACAGAATCGGCTCCAGTGTAATGAAATCTAACACTTGAATCAAACACCATCATCGAAGGAATCGATCCTGGCCTCGTAAACGCTTGCCGGCCTTCACCGGCCTATAGACTGAGCATAGTAAAGCCATTTACTGACAGCTTGGATAGGTTTCCTGTTCATATGATGCAATCTAGGGGAAACGGGGTGCAGCCAGTCGTGTGAACTTTGCTTTATTAACAGGGAAGTATTCACATGCTCGCTATATTAACACTGGATGGAAAAACTTTTGGTGTCTGACTCAGTCAAGGATAATTACAGCACATCCGATGCCAACGAAGCAACCAATACACCACCAACTGAAGGCCAGTCCATTTCTGAATCAATGAAAAGGCCAAGAGCAGTAGTCAGTAATGAATGCTGGAAGAAATCTGAATGAAACCGCAGCACGAGACGAGCACTGAGCCAGTGTTAATGTCATGCTTTCCAAAGCTAATCTAAAGCATGTACACAAATCATTGAAGTTGATTAGAGAGCAATGATACTCAGTGAGTTAAGAAGACGGTCAGACTAGACCAACCCAAAGTCGAATCCCTATTGTTTCCTTTCTGACTGTCACTTAACTGTATTGAATGAGCACTTGTAGTGTACTTCAAATCTTAAAAGTATATATTTTTTAAACTGTACTTGTAGATAATATAATATTAATTAAACATAAGGCCACTTGAAGTATAAATTGTACTTTAACTACAAATGTCAAATTAAAAGTTATATTTTAGAGTGCATATTATTTTGTCATATATTTTTCACATATTTTGTAATTCTTTAAAGAAGTTAAAACACACTTATTTTGATGTGTTGACTATCATACTAAAGCACATGTAACGTGCTTTAAAAATAAGTTTTGTTATTTTATATTATATTTAAAGTTCATATATTTTAAATGTACAGTTGCAAATATATAAGTCCTACTTAAGTGGATCAAAAAACACTCCAAAGTTTAAAGTTCAGCTAATTGCATTTAATATACATTTAAATCATGATCATTTTCATCTAATTGCAATTAAGTGACTGAAAACATTCAAATTATTTACTTTAGTGTGACATGAATGTAATTTAACGCGTCTAAGATCTTTTTTCACAAAGATCTGTTCATAAAGTGGCAAGTGTGTGTGTTTTAAATAGTTTGTGAATTGTTTCTTTCTCTTTCTTTCTCACAGTAAAACCAATACAGAAGGCGGTTCGTTCCGTGTCTTCACCGTTAGAGAGTGAGACGGCACTGACGGGACACAAAAGATCACCGATTTGCTCTCGAAAGTCAGGACATATCAAATTAAATGCAACTTTTGGACGAAAGAGACGTTTACAGAAGACCAAAGGATCTGTCAAAGTCTGCTAGCTCAATCCATGGGCTTCCAAAGGTTTTATATACAATTGTGAATATGATTTTTGACCACACATGCAGCTCTTAACTAAACGCAGTGTGGTAGAATTGGTATTTTAACAGCGGTGCTGGTTTTAATCGTTGTTGTTTTTTTAGATTCAAGTAAGTCAGTTTATTTTTTGATTAAATTCTGTTAGTCTTGAATACAAGCAGAATTTTCTAATTTACATACAAAATGCATATTGATTACAATGTATTTAATCTGTTCAGATACTTTGTTGATTTATTAGGCTCATTGTGTGCTTCTCATTTTTTGCTTTATTTTCTAAATCATTTTTGGAAGCCGGAATAGGGTGTAATGGTCACACCCACTTTTTTGCTTGGAGAGATATTTTCCCATTCAGTTTATCCATAGTAAACAAATCCAACCATCTCCACGATGAATCACAAAATTACAAACATAATATGAAAATGTAATTTTGAGCTCAGAGCTCATGGTACGTCTGTCTCAAATGTTTATGCTTTATTGTCAAAATAATTTTCTCTATGAGGAAAATGAGTGGGACTTTTACTTCCGGAACTTTTGCGCTCTATTGCAAAAGTAGTTAAGTGTGTACAGTGCAGTAGGGGGGATTTATTGGACCTGAAGTGGGCAAACAAATTCTTCTCAGAGAAATGGCAAAGAAAACGAGGCAAACCTCCAAGCAAAAGAAACCTTTCCTTCATAATGCATGTGAGCCTTCCATAGTCAACAGTACTCGGACATTATGGTAAAGGTGCATAAACATTGAAACAGTTTTCAATCCCAGGAGGATTCAGAGTCACTGAGTGCATGTTTAGGCTCATCTTTCATTATGGTACCTTCATTTGTGTTATTTATTATTATGCCTCCTTCAACCCCTGCTCAGAACTGCAAATTCTGTGGAACAGAACCAAATATTTATGAATGTGACACATGATATGTGCTCACTTGAGAATCAAACGTCCGTCAGCGTCTAACATATTCATGTTTGGTTAAATGCCATACACAACCCAGAGCTTGTCATTACTGCCAAAAGCAATTTCATTAGAAGTTTAACTCTATTTTTTATTTAGCATGTAATGAAACTCAAGTGCACCGTGCCGTTTGTTTAAACCACTTCATACTGCAACGTAATAAAAAGGTACTTGCGCTGAAATCCATGCCTCTGAAAGGAAAGATCTTAGTGCATATCTCTTAGTTAGTGTTCAGATTCCAGGATTTAGACTTAATGTAGATGTTCTTATGAAATAAGGGCTGTGGAGCACAATAATCCATTTGAAGGCTTCCGTTTTGCTGCTTTTAACTTTTCACCTACTTTTATTTTCTTTGTAACTTTCTTTAATTGTTACCTCAGTCTTGTTGCAGCGATATATATTTCAATATTGATGTTTTTAGGGAAATCATAAATGTTTGTACAGTACAATGGTTTGTGTAAATATTCAGATTTGTGCTTTGTTTTCAAGTCCGTATTGTAAAAGTATGAAAATGTATGTCTTCTGTGCCTTTTTAAAGCCAGAGGATAATTGTTTTTGCACAAATTTAAAATGAAGACTATAAAATATATTATATTAAGACGATGTATGTCTTTTGCTTCATAAAACATGTATTTAAGTTACTGGGTTTTATACTGTCCAATAAACAGGACATCTTTATTTTATTTTGTGAAATCAAAACCATATCAAAAACTCCCCAAGCACTGGTTGACTCTTCATGCACCATTTTTTTCAGTGAATAAAGAGTAGTAGGAGTATACATATCTCAGATATTTCAATATAAATGATTTAGACTTTAGTCAGGGTCATCAGAGGATACATTTTAAAATTAAATCTTGGTAAAAATATCTGAAAACAAGTACTTTTTGGAAGAGAGGTACACTAAATGAGGCCAGTTCAAATCCACATGCTGCTGTGAGCATGTAAGACATACTGCTGCTGCACATATAACATATATGAAATAACCGCCATATACAGGTGCTGGTCATATAATTAGAATATCATCAAAAAGTTGATTTATTTCACAAATTTCCAAAAGTGAAACTTGTATAATGTATACATTCATTCCACACAGACTGATATATTTCCAGTGTTTATTTATTTTAATTTTGATGATTATAAGTGACAACTAATGAAAACCCCAAATTCAGTATCTCAGAAAATTAGAATATTACTTAAGACCAATACAAAGAAAGGATTTTTAGAAATCTTGGCCAACTGAAAAGTATGAACATGAAAAGTATGAGCATGTACAGCACTCAATACTTAGTTGGGGCTCCTTTTGCCTGAATTACTGCAGCAATGCGGCGTGCATTGAGTCGTGACTGATGAGTCGATCAGTCTGTGGCACTGCTCAGGTGTTATGAGAGCCCAGGTTGCTCTGATAGTGGCCTTCAGCTCTTCTGCATTGTTGGGTCTGGCATATCGCATCTTCCTCTTCACAATACCCCATAGATTTTCTATGGGGTTAAGGTCAGGCGAGTTTGCTGGCCAATTAAGAACAGGGATACCATGGTCCTTAAACCAGGTACTGGTAGCTTTGGCACTGTGTGCAGGTGCCAAGTCCTGTTGGAAAATTAAATCTGCATCTCCATAAAGTTGGTCAGCAGCAGGAAGCATGAAGTGCTCTAAAACTTTCTGGTATACGGCTGTGTTGACCTTGGACCTCAGAAAACACAGTGGACCAACACCAGCAGATGACATGGCACCCCAAACCATCACTGACTGTGGAAACTTTACACTGGACCTCAAGCAACGTGGATTCTGTGCCTCTCCTCTCTTCCTCCAGACTCTGGGACCCTGATTTCCAAAGGAAATGCAAAATTTACTTTCATCAGAGAACATAACTTTGGACCACTCAGCAGCAGTCCAGTCCTTTTGTCTTTAGCCCAGGCGAGACGCTTCTGACGCTGTCTGTTGTTCAAGAGTGGCTTGACACAAGGAATGCGACAGCTGAAACCCATGTCTTGCATACGTCTGTGCGTAGTGGTTCTTGAAGCACTGACTCCAGCTGCAGTCCACTCTGAATCTCCCCCACATTTTTGAATGGGTTTTGTTTCACAATCCTGTCCAGGGTGCGGTTATCCCTATTGCTTGTACACTTTTTTCTACCACATCTTTTCCTTCCCTTCGCCTCTCTATTAATGTGCTTGGACACAGAGCTCTGTGAACATCCAGCCTCTTTTGCAATGACCTTTTGTGTCTTGCCCTCCTTGTGCAAGGTGTCAATGGTCGTCTTTTGGACAACTGTCAAGTCAGCAGTCTTCCCCATGATTGTGTAGCCTACAGAACTAGACTGAGAGACCATTTAAAGGCCTTTGCAGGTGTTTTGAGTTAATTAGCTGATTAGAGTGTGGCACCAGGTGTCTTCAATATTGAACCTTTTCACAATATTCTAATTTTCTGAGATACTGAATTTGGGGTTTTCATTAGTTGTCACTTATAATCATCAAAATTAAAAGAAATAAACACTTGAAATATATCAGTCTGTGTGGAATGAATGTATACATTATACAAGTTTCACTTTTTGAATGGAATTTGTGAAATAAATCAACTTTTTGATGATATTCTAATTATATGACCAGCACCTGTATAGCATACAATCACCACATTGCAGATCTACACAGGTGGAGCTGGGGAAGGTGGAGGGTTTCTGAAGCACACTGCAACTGCTGCAGCAAGCACTAGCCAAGTATTTGAATGTTGAGCAGTGAGCTCATTGGCTGCTGATACAAAAAGAACCAATCAGCTGTGCCATACAATAATGTCATTATGTCAGATTGCGTTTGACCTATCGGACTGCGCCATCTAGAGTTTTATTCCAGAAGATTGGATATGTAAATAATAAGCTGCAAATTACCATACAATCAGGCATAGGAAAAGGAAGTACTATTTAAAAAAGAGTACTTTTTACTGAAACTAAAATAATATATACATATATATATATATATAAGAGTATATGTTAGTGCAAATGCAATGTAATGCTTTCAGACACTTTTTTTGCATATTATTTACAATTAAATGAAGTTTTATAATTAAAATAGAAATGCAATTAGTTGAACTTAAGAGTGCTTTTTTGACAATTAAGTAGGACTTAAGTAGCTACACCTTATATGTGTATTTTCATAATTACTTTGATTTGAAATTACATTTACATTTAGTCATTTAGCAGATGATTTTGAAATGAAATTAATGTACTTAATGTAGGTTATGTTAAACTAAAACATAAGTTGTTTCTATTGAAACTTGTACATCACTCATTTCTAATAATGAAGCTGAATATTACTACATTAAAAATATATTAACTTTAAATGTAATGTTGATTAACAGTACAATTAAAATTATAATCAAGTTGTACTTTAGTATGTTTGTCAACACATCAAAATAAGTGTAAAACAAAAACAAAAGTGCTCTTCTTAAAAGAGTACTTAAGTTTTAAGAAACATGAAAGTCTCTTTATGTACAGTACTCTTGTTTACGAAAGGACATTTTGGTAACACTTTAGATTAGGGAACACTATTAAAGGGTTGGTTCACTCAAAAATTAAATTCTGTCATTAATTACTCAGCCTCATGTAGTTTCAAACCCGTAAGACTTTTGTTCATCTTTGGAACACAAATTAAGATATTTTTGATGGAATCTGAGAGCTGTCTGACCCTGGTATAGACAGCAATACAACTGAAATGTTGTCCAAGTCCAGAAACGTAGCACAACGTATGCTGTTCTGTGTAAGCTGCGTCATGCCGGATACATTTCCTATGTTGTTGTGATTTGATCTGAATGAAAACTGTTTATGTCCAGCGGATACTCTCCAAATGGCGATTCTTGCTAAATTTCTGGACTTGGGAACATTTCAGTTGTATTGCTGTCTATAGGAGTGTCAGACAGCTCTCAGATTACATAAAAATATCTTAATTTGTGTTCCGAAGATGAACAAAGGTCTTACGGTTTTGAAACGACATGAGGGTGAGTAATTTAATGACAGAATTTTCATTTTTGAGTCAACTTACCCTTTAACTAATACCTAAACATGACTATTACAACAACTACCTTAGTTCCCTTTCGATACTTCACTCGTACTGCGTCTTTCTAAAGACTCTTTGGGGGAAAAAAAACATTTCTCCTGAACTGAAGCCTTATTAAAACCATACAGTGTAACTGCACGGCCATCGGTTCGTGCAGTGCATTAAAGATGAACCAAAGGCTCGGCAGCAGTGCTGCACAAACCTATGGCTGTGAAGCCCGCCAAAGCCTACCAGAATGGGTGGGGCCATCTGGCTATATAAGCAGCCGCTTCGCCAAAGGATTCAGATTTCTTCTCCTTCAGCGACAATGACGTTCCTCTTTGATCTCCGCTGACTGAAGAGCCTGCTCGCTGTTGACATGCCTTGCAGTGGAACGCGATCTCCTGCTTGGCTGATTCGCCACCCTTTCCCCTTCCTTCAGCATCACACAGCAGTAATCCGGCTTCCCCTGCTGCCATCCGGCAAGCAATATTACGGAATATTCTCATTGCGAGAATATGAGTCTCGCCTCTCTGCGCTCGCGGATAGATTTCTTTTCAGAAAGTGACTCCGCCCCTCGCTACCTCCCATTTTCTTCCTCCAAGGAGCCTGTGGGGAAAAAAACAGCGCTCAGATGTGAGCGAGCGTACGCCGGTTCAGGCCCCGCGTACCTCGATCTCTCCATACAGAGAGGTTTCTCCCGTCCTCTTCACCCAGTCTGACCAGGGTCCCTCGACCATCGCCAGCGATCTGGTCTCGCTTGGGGGGAGTGACGACTAGCTCACTAGGTCATGGCGTGCCCCATACTCTGCATGCCTTCGTACTTCCGCTTCATCCGCCCTCACTTCGGTCGACGGCGCTGAAGATAAGGGATACGAGAAGCTGCCTCCGCTGAACAAGTCAGTCCAGCACCTCTGTCTGTCCACTGCGATTGGCTGGAAGGCAAAGTCTGCCCATCCGTCCAAGCCGTGTAGGACAACTTCCGCTCTCACTGGACGCGCCTACTCTTCGGCTAGGCAAGTGGCTTCAGCGCTCCATTCAATGGCGGTTCTCCAGATCTTCCAGGCCAAACTCCTCGCCAGCACGGACGGGTCTGGCCCAGACCCCGTGACACTCAGGGAGCTGAGGAACGCGACAGACCTGGCTTTAGGCGCCACCAAGGCCACGGCTCAGGCCATAGGACGCTCCATGGGCAGTCTAGTGGTGCTAGAGTGCCACTTATGGCTGACCTTGACGGAGATCAAAGACGCTGACAAGGTCCAGTTCTTGGACGCACCGATCTTTCCCAACGGTCTGGTTAGGCCAGCGGTTGAGGGCTTCACTTAGCGTTTCACTGAGGCACAGAAGTCGTCCCAGGTCATGCGACACTTCCTTCTAAAGCGCTCTAGCTCTGAAGCTGCCTCGAGTCGCCCCCAAGTCTGCGCTGACTCAGCAGCCCCCGAAGCCTGCGCCAGCGGCTGCTTTTGCCGCTCAACCATCCAAGCCTGAGCCTCGATGACGTTCCCACTTGGCCAAATGCTACCATTTTCCGAAACGACAGGGACCCTGGACCAAGATGGCGCTCGATCACGTCGTCCTGATCAAAAGGTCAGAAAGAGGAGGGGGCCATGTCGTGCCGCAGCCGGACCACCCCCCAAACTGCTTCTCGTGAGCAGCCAGTCACTCCGTCCAGTTCCGGGTGCAGTCGGAGATGTGTTTGCTACAAACTCTGGGCCTGTTCAAGCACCCAATTGGCGATACGCTGCTATAGCGACCAAAATAAAACAAACAGTTTAAAAAAGAGAACAGTTTTCCTCTTCCATTTCTCACGAGTACCGTGTCCCCTTGCAACGACCTGGCACTCGAACCAATTCAGCCAAGGGCCAAGGCCAAGGCATGGCAAGCCATCCCCGGAGTGTCAGAGTGGGTTTTGGGGGTCATAAAATAAGGCTATTCATTTAAATTTGCTCGGAGACCACGGTGATTCAACGGAGTGGTCCCCACTTCGGTGCAGAGCGAGGACGCACACGTCCTGTGCCGAAGTGAGAAATCTGCTGGTGAAAAGGGCCATAGAGGTGGTTCCCCCAGCCCAGTTATTTCCTCATCCCCATCAAGGATGGCGGCCTGCGGCCCATCCTCAATTTAAGGCGCCTGAATCGTGCCCTCATGAAACGGCCTCTCAGGATGACTACACTGAAACAGAACCTCTCGTAAATCCGCCCAGAGGACTGGTTATTTTCTCTGGACTTGAAAGACGCCTACTTTCACATCCAGTCAGCCCACCACAGGCGATTCTTGAGATTCGCCTTCTTGAGTGGCTTATCAATACACTGTCCTTCCCTTAGGGCTGTCCCAGGTTCCACGCACATTTACAAAGTGCTCTCTCCCCCCTGAGACAGAAGGGTATCTGCATTCTCAATTACCTCAACGACTGGCTTGTTCTGGCCCAGTCAGAGGCGGAGTCACTATCTCACAGAGCCCTGCTTCTCAGCCACCCTAGAATGCCTGGGGCTCAGGGTGAACGTTGCTAAGAATGCACTGTCCCAGTCAACGAGTTTCATTCCTGGGAACAGTGCTTGACTTAGTGCACATGAGAGCGATGGTCACAACAGAGTGCGCTGTAGCCCTACAGTAGCTTGCGGCCTCCTTCAAAGCCGCTGCCTCTCGCCCCCTCATGACGTTTCAGAAGCTGTTGGGCCTTATGGCTGCAGCGTCTCCAGTGATACAGTTGGGCCTGCTTCATATACTGGATGAAGTGGCTGAAACCACAAGTTCCATCCCATGCGTGGCGTCACGGACGCCTGCTTATCAAGGTGAACCAGGCCTGTGCATCAGCCCTGGCCCCCTGGAAGGCTGTCCAATGGATGGAACAGGGCGTTCCCCTGGGAATGGTCTACAGGAGGAAAGTAATCTCAATAGATGCGTCCAACAGGGTGTAAGGGAAACAGGTCAATTTAGCTCAAAGGGAATCATTTATGATATTATAGGGAATTTGGACAGAATCACCCTTTTATGGCTGATCACTGAGTCGGCCAGCGATTCACTGAATGAGCCGTATAACATCAACTCCGCACTGGATATGAAAATCCAAAATAAAGTGAAACGCTATTAAATAGACCAGTAACAAGATCGTCAGTTTAAGACATTGCAAGCACAAAACTTGTAAGCACAAAACACAAGATAATTCTCTTTTCAATATAAATAAGACTTTATTGGATAAATCTAAGATATGTAAACTAATCTAACAAATGAACACACGCATTCACACAAGTTGCAGAAAGAGAGAAAGTGAGGAAAGGAGAATGAGAATGAAAATGTGAAATTTCAAAATGTGAAATCTCAAGTTTATAGCAATAGGTGCAATTGGAAGCGTTCAGCCTCCTCGTGTGAAGACCGACGTGTGTAAAGACCTGCGACTTCTTCCTGCGCGACTTCGACCAAGAAACGACACTGGCAACGCACTTACCTACGCACTTACCGCTGGATTCTCATTCTGCTGGATCTATCTGCTGCTTTTGACACTGTTAACCATCAGATTATCCTGACCCTCTCATCACTGGGCATCACAGGGATTCCACTTCGCTGGTTTGAATCCTATTTCAATGGCAGGTCTTTCAAGGTGGCCTGGGGAGGGGAAGTATCCACAGAACATCAACTGGTCACTGAGGTTCCTCAGGGATCAGTTCTTGGACCCCTCCTCTTCTCCACATACACTACATCACTGGGTCCCATCATACAAGCACATGGTTTCTCATACCATTGCTATGCTGATGACACACAGCTCTATCTCTCATTTCGACCAGATGACCCAACGGTAGCTGCACGGATCTCAGGATGCCTGGCAGACATCTCAGCCTGGATAAAAGAACATCACCTACAGCTCAACCTGGCAAAGACTGAGCTTCTTGTCTTCCCTGCCACTCCAACTCTACAGCACGATTTCACCATCCAGCTAGGTTCTTCTACAATTACCCCATCAAGTTCAGTCAGAAATCTTGGTGTAATTTTCTTGGTGTAATGACCAGCTGACTTTCAAAGACCACATTGCAAAAACTGCATTAGCGGTGTGACTAATGCAGAAGTTTGTGCGGTGGCCGGCTGGGCCTCGCCGTCCACATTCGCTAGGTTTTATAACCTAGATGTTCCTGCCTCCTGCCAAGGGTTATTTCTGTATAATGGTCGCGTTCCTGCTTCTGCAGCACCATTCTGAGTGGAAGTTTGGCTATAACATGTTCAAACCCATCAGAGGATCTACTTGTGCGCTCTCGGCCCCATGGCTTCTGAGGCTGTGCAAGTCTTTTTGAACAATCACCCGAGGTCGGGTGTAGCACGGAGTGATTGTACTGTGTTCCCAAAGCGTAATTAACAAGACGCAGTACGAGTGAAGTATCGAAAGGGAACATACTCGGTTACAAATGTAACCTCGGTTCCTTGAGATACGGGAACGAGTACGTTGGTACCATTGCTCGGACAGGTACGGCCGACAGTATGCGCCAGGCTGCCCATTCTGGTGATAGTCAGCCGCGCCATCGCATTGGTTCAGATGGGTTTGCCCATTCATGCCAGGCATAGGCATACTTCGCAGCCCGCTGCAAGCCCGCTTCATCAGCCATTGGCACTTAGGAGTCAAGCCTCACCGGCCTTTCAAAAAGCATTAACTGCATCTCCAGAATGCTGCAAGAACGAATTTATGCAGCCTTGTCACCCTTCCCCTGATCAAGCAGGCGCTCTAGTGTCTGACCGGGCAAGCCTTTAGACAGCTGCAGCTCATCCAGAATGCTGCTGTGTAACGGATGTATGCCAGTAAGGGCTGTGTGTAAAACCTCACTCCCCTGACCTCAAAAAGAGCGCTCTAGTGACTGACGTTAGGGCTGTAGCCTTGCCTCCTTGGTAGAGCGCCCGCCTCCCGCGCTGAATCCTGGGTTCGAGACCCTCAGTGGATGGTGTGACTGTGAGGGGGGAGAGTGCTGGCCTGCCTGTGGTAGAGGCCCGGGGCGCGGACTGACGCTTGCCAGTGCTCTGTGTAGGACCGCCTCCCGCGGGGGTTACAGCTGCAAGGATGGACTAGATTCTGACACTTTGAATGACCCTTGAGAGTGCCCTCCCGCGCCGGAATCCCGGGTGAACCCCGCTTATGGTGAGGACCAGGGGGTTACGGCAAGGATGTCTGAAATGTGCTATATAAATAAACTTGCCTTGCCTTACTTTGCCTTTAATGCACTGCACGAACCGATGGCCGTGCAGTTACACTACGTGATTGAATAAGGCCTCAGTTCAGGAGAAAAAAAAATACTTTTTCCCAAAGCGTCTTTAGCAAGACAAAGTACTCATTTCCGAATCTCATGGAACTGAGGTTATGTTCGTAACCGAATACATTATTATCAAGAAGCATATGATTAGGAGTTTATTAAGAGAAAACTCTCAGTTAATAGTGAATAAGAGTTCCCTAATCTGAAGTGTTCCCGTTATTTTGTTTACTTTTAATGATATTGACTATTTGGTTACACTTTAGATTAAGGAACACTATTCAGTATTAACTAATTACTTATTAGCATGCATATTACTAGCATAGTGGCTGTTTATTAGTACATTTAAAGCACATATTAATGCCTTATTCTGCATGACAATACTTTAGATTCCTTAATCCGTCCCCATAACTAATCTTTACAACCTTACTAACTATTAATAAACAGTAATTAGGAGTTTAATGAGGAAACTCTTAGTGAATGTATGTTTCCTAATCTAAAATGTTACTGACTATATTTTTTTTATCCGTTTGTGTTAAGTACTAAAAATCTGGATGTACAGTACATAGCAGGGATGACGTGATGTTGACTATAAGTGTGTGCTGCACTTCAGCCCTTTAATCCCGTCTTCCTCATGCCATTACGAAGACAAGAAGGAATTCGCCAGGTTTACCCTAATGACAACTCTGAATGTTGAAAACCTGCTGACACTTCATACCTGCATTTATTGAACAGCTGTTATGGAAAGTAAAGTGCTTTCTGTTTAAACAGTCTTGAACAGAACAGTTTAAACACTCTTGCACAGAAAAGACAATCATAAGATTTGTGTTGGGTTAAAAACCCTTCATTTCTGCTGTGATGATGATTGAATTTGCTAGGCTTAATGCAAGATATCTTTAATATTTCCACTCCTAAACAACAATGAGAGCAAATGGAGACCTTTTCCAAAAGTAACTTCTTTTCTCCTCTGTTTTTTCCCACTAAATAAAGGGCTGATCCACTGTAATATGTCAAACAGCATTTCAAGGTCTTGCAGATTAGAGGGTTATGGATTAGAGGGTTATGTATTGTTGTATTGAATTGTGACTTTAATGATAACCTATCATAATCAGTGTCTGAAATCCCTCCACCGACTATAAATGTTTCATTTTGGCCTACATATAAATCTTTCAGCTGTATTTAAAGAGAGCTGTTGGCATTCTTTCCCTGGCATTTCACACTTGCTTGTGCTTCCTCACCAACATGTGTTTTAAAGCTAAAAGACGTTTCTAGGACATGACATTTGGCAATTATATGAGTCATTCAGGTCATTCAAATTGGGACAGATTCTTAAAGGTGATATGTATTGTTTCTGTAAAAAATAATGGAAAGATGCAAAATAATATTTAGCAAATGTAAAATACCTAAAATGTATTTTGGCCATTTAAACATTTAAAATACATTTTACATACAAAATATATTGGCCATTTAAAATACTATGTTGCCATATGGATATGTTTGTTTATCAAATATATCTTAACAATCCCATTTTAGTTTCCCAAACTTTTCCTGCTTTCTTTCACCAAAGCTGCAGTGGCCTACTTCAGGATCATGTGATTATTTGATTGAGCATGCGACATGACTTTTTGACACTTCAGCAATGGAAAAAGGCATTTAGGATGACTCAGAGACATTAATTCACTTGTTATGGTTATAAACCCACTGCTGCGCATGATGGAAACAATCTAGCTAAAGCAGTAGTCAGCAGTCTTCTGTATATGTATGGCAGACTGAACCATTCAACAAATCTTGTTAGCTCATTTGCCATAAGATCACAAAGGTTACTAATTTCTAGCTAAACATTTTTGAATAGATGATTTGAAGCGAACATGCTCCAGGGAAGATTATTGTTCTGTGCACAAGCGATATAAATGAGTTCCCTTTCGATACTTCACTCGTACTGCGTCTTGCTAAAGACGCTTTGGAGAAAGTCCTTTTTTCTCCTGAACTGAAGCCTTATTCAATCACGCCGTATAAATGCACGGCCATCGTTTCAAGCAGTGCATTAAAGACGCACCAAGGGCTCGGCAGCGGTGCTGCACAAACCTATGTCTGCGAAACCCGCCAAAGCCTGTCAGAATGGGTGGGGCCATTTGGCTATATAAGCGATCGCTTTGCCACAGGATTCAGATTTCTTCTCCTTCAGCGACGATGACGTTCCTCGTTGATCTCCGCTGACTGAAGAGACTGCTCGCCATTGACAAGCCTCGCAGTGGAACACAATCTCCTGCTCGGCTGATTCGCTGTCTTTCCAGCTGCCTTCAGCATCACACAGCAGTGATCCGGCTTCCCTTGCTGCCATCCGGCAAGTGAAATTAGAGCAAATTTCTAAAGAGCAAATTTCTCCGACGTTGTTTCAGATGCCGCGCCGTTATTGTGGTGGCTGATGGCAGCCACCGTGAGTGAGTTTTCTGCTTGGGAAATCCCATGCGTAATCCGCGCTCACCAAGACGAAATGTTCTCATTGTGAGAATATGAGTCTCGCCTCTCTGTGCTCACATTTTCTTCCTCCCAGGAGCATGTCATTAGCAGCCTCAGAAGCTGAGGAACTGTCGGGCTCGACTGCCGACCCCGCCCCCTTGCCGCCATCCGAGCCCAGCGACGTTAAGCATGGGATGGATGCTGAATTACTCCGCGTTCTCTCGAAAGCCGTCGAGGAGCTGGGTTCGGAGGGGTGTCCTCCTGAAGAACCCTCCTACAGCCGCCTGGACGAGTGGTTCCTGCCGGAGTGCTGTCAAGCCCCTCATCAGAGATCCTCTCCTTTTCTCCCAGAGGTCCATGACGAGCTTACTTCGTACTTCCACTTCCTCCGCCCTCACTTTGTTTGATGGTGCTGAATATAAGGGATACAAAAAGCTGCCTCCACTGGACGAGTTAGCTGCCCAACCACTGCGATTGGCTGGAAGGCAAAGGCTGCCCATCCATCCAAGCCGTGCAGGACGACTTTGGCTTTCGCTGGACGCACCTACTCTTCGGCTGGGCAAGCGGCCTCAGCGCTCTATTCAATGGCGGTTCAACAGGTCTTCCAGGCCAAACTTCTACCCAACACAAACGGGTCTGGCCCGGATCCCGCGACACTCAGGGAGCTGAGGAGCGCGACAAACCTGGCTTTACGCACCACCAAGGCCACGGCTCAGGCCATAGGACGCTCCACGACAAGTCTAGTGGTGCTAGAGCGCCACTTATGGCTGACTTTGACAGAGCCTCCGACAAGGTCCTTTTCTTGGACGCACCGATTTCTCCCAATGGTCTGTTTTGCCAGTGGTTGTGGGCTTCGGTGAGCGTTTCACTGAGGCACAGAAGTCGTCCCAGGCCATGCAACACTTCCTGCCAAAGCTCTCTAGCTCAGCAGCTGCCTCCAGTCGCCCCAAGTCTGTGCCAACTCAGCAGCCCCTGAAGCCTGCGCCTGTGGCTGCTGCTGCTGCCCAGCCAGCCAAGCCTGAGCCTCGATGATGTTCCACTGGATCCCATGCCGCCGGCGTTATCCTGATCCAAGGGTCAGAAAGAGGAGGGGGCCATGTCTCGCTGCAGCCGTACCACCCCCCAAACTGCCTCTCGTGAGCTGCCAGTCACCCCGTCCAGTTCGTGTGCAGTCGGAGATGTGTTTGCTGCAAACTCTGGGCCCGTTCAAGCGTCCAAGCGGTGATACGCTGTTATAGCAACCAAAATAAAATGCAAACAATTTTAAAAAGAGAGCAGTTTTCCTAACTCGAACAAATCCAACCCCGTCTTCCCAGGCCGAGGCTTGGCAAGCCATCCCCGGAGTGTCAGAGTGGGTTTTGGGGGTAATAAAATGAGGCTATTCATTTCAATTCGCTCTGAGACCCCCGCGCTTCGACGGAGTGGTCTCCACTTGTGCATATGTCCTGCATGCCGAAGTGAGACATTTTCTGGTGAAAAGGGCCATGGAGGTGGTTGCCCCAGCCCATAGCGAGTCAGGCTTTTACAGCCGTTACTTCCTCATCCCCAAAAAGGATGGCAGCCTGCGGCCCATCCTCGATCTAAGGTGCCCTTATGAAATGCCCGCTCAGGATGACTACACTGAAACAGATCCTCTCGCAAATCGCCCAGAGGACTGGTTCTTTTCTCTGAACTTAGAAGACACCTACTTTAACATCCGGATAGCCCCCCACAACAGGCAATTCTTGAGATTCTCCTTCGAGAGAGTGGCTTATCAATGCACTGTCCTTCCCTTCGGGCTGTCCCTGGCTCCACGCACGTTTACAAAGTGCATAGATGTGGCTCTTTCCCCCCTGAGACAGAAGGGAATCCGCATTCTCAATTACCTTGACAACTGGCTCGTTCTGGCCCAGTCAGATGCGGAGTCACTATCTCACAGAGCCCTGCTCCTCAGCCACCTAGAATGCCTGGTGCTCAGGGTGAACGTTGCCAAGAGCAGTGCTAATTTTGGCAGGCATTTTTGATCTAGTCTTAGTCTTTAACTTTTATTCATTATTTTTAGTTAATCAGTAGTTACCAACATTTATTTTGGTAGCTATTTTATATGTAGTATTCAAACAAAAATCGTCATCAATTCTTCTCTGTTTAGACCAAATCAATTAAGCTTAGGGGATTTTTTTTATCAAGGATTGAATTAGGAAAAACATATAAATTCAATTTTTTTGGTAGAGATACAAATTAAAATTTTTTCAGATACAGTAGGTCTACTTAAGTATACATTTATTTAATATCTTTTGTTGGTTGACATTGTTGACACAAATAATTAGGAATGCGGTCCCTTTAAGATGGAAGGTATGCATGTATTACTGACACACATTCAGTTTTCACCCACCTGTTTACGCTCACTTAAGCTATAACTGACTGTATTTGCCTGAGATACTCTGATTCTACACTATAGACATTTGGACTGCTGTGTGTGTATTTGAGCAGTGAGTACTGAGAACTGATCGCGCTGTATGAGAACTGAAGAAGTGGAGCGTGCACGAGAGAGAGCACTTATATCAGCACGATTCCGCCTATCCCGCCTTTAATCGACAACGAATTGTGACTCCCGGGAAAAACGGCACGTCTGGTCACCCAGTCCCTTACCCTTCGGATGCTGAGCCCATTGTTTTAGATTGCTAGTTTGTATTTTGGTAGCCTATCCGCTACTCAGCTGCCATACTGAGACTAGATATGGAAACGCCCCTCATCCAATGACAGAGACGCACATTTTGAAAGACAAAACAGTTAACTTAGTATATAGGATGTATTTTGAATGTACGGTTGTCCTCAAATAACATTTTAGTCCCATTTCATCTTGTTAACGAAGACGCTGCATAAATTTCATCATAGTTTCTATTATTAGATATTAGTTTTAGCTCGTCAACGTCTCGTCTTAGTCACAGAAAAAAGGTTTGTTGACGAATAATTTTTGTTGTCATTTTCGTTGACAAAATTAACATTGGCCAAGAGTGCACTGTCCCCCAGCCAACAAGTTTCGTTCCTGGGAATAGTGCTTGACTCAGTGCACATGAGAGCGATGGTCACGACAGAGTGCTTTAGCCCTACAACAGTTCGCGGCCTCCTTTAAAGCCAGTGCTACAGTTGGGCCTGCTTCATATGCGTCCCCTTCAGTACTGGCTGGAACCACGTGTTCTGTCCCATGTGTGTCGTCACGGACGCCTGCTTATCAAGGTGAACCAGGCCTGTGTGTCAGCCCTGGGCCCCTGGAAGAATGTTCAATGGATGGAACAGGGCATTCCTCTGGGTATGTTCTATAGGAAGAAAATAATCTTGACAGATGCGTCCAACAAGGGCTGGGGAGCTCTGTGCGAAGGAAAACCGTCATTTGGCCATTGGTCAAAATTGGAAGACAGTCTACACATCAACTGCCTAGAAATGGTGGCAGTATGTCGGGCCTGTCAAACCTTCCTACCAGACATGAGGGGACACCACGTCCTGGTCCGCTCGGACAGCATGACTGTGGTGTCCTATATAAATTACCAAGGGGGGCTGTCATCGAGGCGCCTTTCCGTGCTAGTAGAGTGCCTCCTGGAATGGGCTCAGCTCAACCTGTGCTCGCTGAGAGCAGTACACGTTCCGGGCAAACTGAACCAAGGAGCAGACATGTTGTCACAAAGCAAGGTCCCCTCAGAAGAGTGGATGCTTCATTCTTAGACGTTCAGAAAATTTGGGAAATCTTTGGCAAGGCGGAAGTTGACCTCTTCGCTTCAGAAGACAATTTTCATTGCCCAATCTATTATTCCAAGGACAGGGATGATTTGGCACCCCCGGCCAGAGCTGTGGGCTCTGAATTTTTGGCCACTCGACGGGAGCCTGCATGCCTCCCAGAGTGTGTTCTAAACACCATTTCTCAGGCTAGAGCTCCGGCTACAAGACGCCTCTACGCCATTAAATGGACATTGTTCTCTGCCTGGTGCTCAGACCGCAGCGAGGACCCATCCGTCTGTTACATATCTGTATCCGTCCATCTGTGATGTATTGGGCACTCACCCATCCACACTCAAGGTCTATGTAGCGGCTATAGCGGCTTCTCACGCCCCTATAGCGGGCCAGTCGGTGGGCAGTGACAACCTTGTTGTCCGTTTTCGGAGAGGGGCCAGAAGGCTGAACCCGCCCGCCCCCTCACTGTCCCTATGTGGGACTGCCCACTGTTCTAAGGGCCCTAAGGGATCCCCACTTCGAGCCGCTGCAATCTGTGGGCCTCCGGTCCCTGATGTTAAAAAACGCTCTGCTACTGGCGCTAGCATCGGTAAAACATATGGGAGACTAACAAGTGCCATCTGTGATTCCTAATTGCCTGGAGTTCGGGCCTGGTGACTCTAAGATCGTCCTGAAACCAAGGTATGGTTACTTACCTAAGGTGCTTTCCACTCCGTTCAGAGCACAGGTGATTACTCTCTCTGCACTTCCTCCCTCAAAGGAGGACCAGGAGCTGAATCTACTCTGCCCCGTTAGGGCTCTGAAGGTCTACATTGAGCATTCCTCCCTGTGTAGGCAGTATGAACAGCTCTTTATCTGCTTTGGTGGCTGCGCCAAAGGGCATCTGGTCACAAAGCAGAGACTTTCTAAATGGGTAGTTGACACTATTCTGCTAGCCTACTCTTCCTTGGGCCTACAATGCCCCATAGGAGTAAGAGCCCATTCAACTAGAGGTGTCGTCTCTTCCTGGGCGTGGTCTAGCGACGTGACCATTGTAGAAATTTGTGCAGCGTCTGGCTGGGCCTCGCCGTCCACATTCGCTAGGTTTAATAACCTAGATGTTCCTGCCTTATAGGCAAGGGTTATTTTTGTATAATGGGAACGTTCCTGCTTCTGCAGTACCATTCTGTGTGGAAATTTGGCTATAACATGTTCAAACCCATCAGAGGATCTACTTGTGCGCTTTTGGCCCCATGGGTGCTGAGGCTGTGCAAGTCTTTTTGAACGATCACCCAAGGTCGGGTGTAACCACTGTGAGCTTAACCCGCTTGCCTAGGTGTTTGCTGTTCTTGTTCCCTTGGACCCTGAGGTCTCTAGGACAAGATTACACATGTGGTCGTTCCTCTACTTTAGCACGGCGTGATTGTACTGTGTAACCAAAGTGTTTTTTGCAAGACGCAGTATGATTGAAGTATCGAAAGGGAACGTACTCTGCTACGAACGTAACCTCAGTTCCCTTAGATACGGTAATGAGTACTGCATTGCTAGCCGTGCCAGGTAGCAGCACGACTCAGTCGTCGCTTCAGTGGAAAGTAACCTGAATCCTGTGGCGAAGCGGCCGCTTATATAGCCAGATGTCCCCGCCCATTTGCGGGGGTTTTTGGCAGGCTTGGCAGGCCCATAGGATACTGCAGCACCGCTGCCGAATGGTTACTTCTTTAAATGCACTGAAGAAACACGTCGAGCAGTTACACTGCGTGATTGAATAGGGCAGTTCAGGAGAAAAAAATACTTTTTCCAAAGCGTCTTTAGCAAGACGCAGTACCCATTCCTGTATCTCAGGGAAACGAGGTTACGTTTGTAACAAATTTGCCTCTGTATTTGTGAGGACTTTTGGAAAGGGAAAACTGGATCAACAAAGCCAATGCATACTTTTAAAACTATGAGGGGGACTGAAGTACTGCATTTGCCATATTAATTTATCTCAGAAATCTGGTCCTTATTTTAGTCTGTGTAAATTTTGAAAGTTTTCATCTAGTTTCAGAACTGATTATAGATAGATTGATGATTTGGCAGAAGTAGGATAGGAGGGACTGTCATGGAGGAGGACATAAGATTTAGTAGAACAGAAATGATGAGCACTGTGAACTCTGGAGAATGAGAGGAAGGAGGGGAGAAAGATCTGGTGATGCTGGAGAACAGGCAACTGGAGGAGTATTAGTGGAAACTCAGATGGAAACTTTCCTCCTTTCTGAATCATTCTTTCTAGTAAAAATTAGGCCATGTGGGATGACAATAGCACTCAAAGCCGATTACGCTATTTGCGACAGCACAGAAAATTGTTTCAAAACTAATGATGAGTAGAGTAGTTAGTTGTATAGTTGTGAATGCTATGGTAATATGGTAATCAGTGTAGGATATTTGTCCCCGGGATAATGCGGATAATAAAAAAATTTATTACAAAAAAATTCTTAAAGCATTTTTAACGCAAAAAAGGCTTTAATATATATATATAAATTATAAAATTAATTTATAATTAAAAATAAAAATTGGTATACTCTCTCTTATATAGCATAACATGATCTTCTATGACATTTTTAAAGTAGCGATACAATTGGTCTATGACTCCTCTAATAGCTTTAGTATAAATTAATATATATCTATATATATCTATATAATGTTTATATACACTTATTCTTTACAATATCTACTGTAAATGTGTTGAGAAATACACTTGATTGGCTCTATGACTCTCTTCCTCTCTACTGTAGCTGGTGTGTGGTGAGCGCATACACTTGATTGGCTCTATGACTCTCTCTCCTCTCCACTGTAGTGGTGTGTGTGAGCGCATACACTTGATTGGCTCTATGACTCTCTCTCCTCTCCACCTGTAGCTGGTGTGTGGTGAGAGCATACACTTGATTGGCTCTATGACTCTCTCTCCTCTCCACCTGTAGCTGGTGTGTGGTGAGTGCATACACTTGATGTCTCTATGACTCTCTCTCTCCACTGTGCTGGTGTGTGTGGCTACACGTGCGCTCCTCCAAGTGTGTGCCCACTGGCGCCTTGTGTTGCCGTCGCATCATCCAAGTGGACCCCCACATTGGTTGGTTAGGATAGACCCACATGATTGTAAAAGCGGGTGTACAACAATACACATTAAAGCGCTATATAAATGCATCATTCATTCATTCATTCATTCAAATTTAACATTTAATCATTATCAGTCTAGTTTTTTCTCAAGTAGGCTATTCCATTCACATTTGCATTTAGTCTAAATGTAACTATGGGCTGAAACTATATATATTGAACTAAATAATTGGAGCTATATTTTAATTTTCAAAAATGAAAAAGCGTTACTGATTACAACATATATTTAGTATATATTTAAAACATATTTTGGCCAGAATTTTTTTTTGCTGTGTGGAATATCAAAGTACCATGGTATTACGTCCAATACCATAATTGTACCATGATACCACCTCAGTTCCTTCTATAAGTGTTAGCTGATGTTGAGATGAAGTTTTTCTCAACCAAAACACAAGGGTGAATTTTCTTTTGAAATTAGAGTCAAACAAAACTAGCTGAATTTCACTTAATGATGTAGTTTTATCAATATTTGTTTACACACATTGTTAAAATTGTTGATGAGCATAATGCTGAGGAAAACACGTCCATGGAGAAGTTTTCAGAGTGGACATTGCCTTACATATAACATCAATCACAGTAAACAATGCAGGTGAGTGTCTGTGCCCACAAATCTCAGATTTCCACAGAGAAAAGTACAGTGCCTTCAGCTCCGCTGGAAACCAAAAACTAGGCCTGGTGGTCATTAAAATTAGTCTTTGAACTATCATGAGATCCAGATGTAATTTCTAAAGTATAATAGGTTTATGGTACATCCTTGTCTTCCGGCATGTGATATAGACATCTGTTCGATAATCATGCTATAATAGCGGTCAAAGGTGAGGGGCCTCAGAGACACGCGGGACCCTCCAACAACAGAAGCAAAGGATATGGTGTGTATCTCAGGAGTCTGGGCTGTAGAAGAGCTGCAGTAAATCATCTGAGATCTGGGAACACCACCATAGAAGCTCTCGTCAGACAGCCACAAATATTTGTTCACACTCTGACTGACATAAAAATATGTCCACTTTTCTTCCATATACATTATATAATCAGAATGCCTTTATAAACACTTATGCATTTTATGGACAAGTAGACAAACTCTTAACAAACACATATTCAGTGTTTTGTACTAATGTTAATTTCCCCAAACTATGCAAAGATTGCATTGAGATTAATACATACAGAACTATTAATAAAGGTGCAAAACGTTTATATTCCCTGTCTGAACCATCTGAAATACTATCCTGATAGATTTTTAACACAGAATCTGCAGATAATTAATCCTGTAAAGCCTAACAAATGATAGTTATAAAATTTATTTTATTTTTATTAAACCTTTAGATGAAAAAAAGTGTGCTTTTTTGGTTCATAGTTGATATCAGGCTTTTATGGTTCACATAGGAGAACATGAAGCTATTACTTGAATAAAAACTTTATTCAGAGGCCTAAAATGAGAATTATACAATTTGGTGAAGTTGCTGATATTTATAAGACCAAAAATACGAGAATTATACAGACTTAGTTTTGATGAACTCGTTGTTTTAGTCTCTTTAGCAAGAGACTTTGCGACATTCACTTTACATGATTTGAACAGATTTTTACATAGAAATGGTGACAGCACCGCATTACAATAAATTATCATTCATGTCTTCATAGCCACTGGCCAAATTCAAAACTAAACTAAAATTAAAACATCTTTGGGAGCAAGGGGGTCCCCTGGTTTTTCGGGGCCCTACGCAGCTTGCATATTCCGCGAATAGGGAGGATCGGCTCTGGTTCTATGACAATTACTATTAAATTAATCAGATAATTTAGATACATAACATAGAGGTAACATTACAACTCTGCACAAAATTACGCATATGCCAGTGAACGTTGTTACGCGCTATAGAGAGAGAGAGAGAGAAATGCGTGCGCGAGAGAGAGAGAGCTCCGTGATGCGCTTTCAACAACGCATGAGACATGGACAAGGAGAGAATTTACTATAGATTTCATATCCTATAAAGTTCTCATTATAATGCTATGTTTATGAAATTCCAGTGAACTTTACGTTCTATAGAGAGAGAGTTGTGTGAGAGAGAGAGAGAGAGAGAGAGAGAGAGCGCTCCCGCCGTGATGCGCTTTCAACAACGCATGAGACACGGGCAACGAGAGGATTTAATATAGATTTCACATTCTATAAAGTTCTCATAATGCTTATTTCATTAATATTTATGGCAGATTTGTGGTATATTTTAATCTACATTATCAAGTGATTCCTAAAATCGCCTGCGTGTTTTCGAAGTACGAAAACAATTTTAATTGAAGTATGCATACTGTTGAAAAAATATGACGAAAAAAAGTTTTTTGTATTTTTGAAAAAGAAACATCTAAAAGCAATATGTAATAAATAACAGTCAATATCGGGCATTGCATTTGAGCATGAAACTACTGGTAATATGCAGTGCATCCAGCATGTAAATAAATGTTAATATCCCAACACATCCTATATTAGATGAATCAGATATGTATGTAGCTAACCCAGACATCACTAAGTGACTTCAAAGCCAAGCTTCTCTCTCTTCTCAAGTCTATACTTTGAACGCTTACATTCGAAACAATCAGAGCTCAGGGTGCCGCCTAAAGTGCTGCTATAACCAATCAGAAATCATTTTTCCCCACGATCATTGTTTTCATGATCGATCATCGCTGTCACGGCCGAGTACTCGAGTACTTGATCGCTGTTGCACATCCCTACTCAAACCCGAAGACTCGAAAGGTGAACTAATCAATTGTCTTTCCGGCTCAGACTGCATCGGTTACTCGTATGGGGCTGTCACATGATGAACGAACGACTCAAACCTGAAGACTCAAGAGATGAACTAATCAATTCTCTTTCCGGCTCAGACTGCATCGGTTACTGTATGGGGCTGTCACGTGATGAACGAACGACTCAAACCCGAAGACTCAAGAGATGAACTAATCAATTCTCTTTCTGGCTCAGACTGCATAGGTTAAGGCTGGAATACACTACATGACTTTTAAAATCTGAACAGTTTTTAAATCACTAGGCATCATACACTTACAGACTTTATAAAAGGTGACAAAGGAAAACTGGGCATCATACACTACGTGACTGAAGATCATACACTACCAGACTTTAAAGTTGTTCCGATCACAACGAACTCACGCAAAAACTGCACCTTGTTGCTAGGAGACGCATGACTAATAAAAACATATGTGTTCTAAAATCGGCTGAAAATATCAAACATGTTTGATATCCTCCGACTGGATCGAATCAAAGTCTGAAGCTAAAAAAATCTGAGTCTGTGACCATAATACACTACGAGATTGTCTGTGGAATCAGTCAGCTGTAATCTGCAGACTGGCCCTGACTTTCCTCAACTAGCGGCAACTTGTTCAGACTGTAAAATAGGGGGGAAATCAGGGCAAAAATCGCATAGTGTATTCCAGGCTTTACTCGTATGGGGCTGTCACGTGATGAACAAACGACTCAAACCCGAAGACATGTCAAAGAAGAGGTGAGCTAATCAAAAGACCCAGGTAAACAATTAATTAATTTATTCTGTTTTATTCTTATAGCATTATAGTTTTGTGTTTGTAGTGTGATCAACGTTTGCATAAGTAGTAGATGTGTTAGGGAAGTAACACGTAACATTTTAAATATGTTTCGCTAAAAAGAACGAAAATGAAATTACTCGAAAAAAGATTTGTTCATTTTGCTGAATGAGACTAAAGGTCCGAGCCGGTAAAATGATCCGAACTTCTCATCACTACTGAGGACTGAAGCAGAACTCAGGAGAAGCACGGGTGGAACGGAGGGATTGGGCTCGTTGGAACGGTATGTGCCGATAGATGGTGAGCTGAAGCGCCCACCTGCTTACGAATGGAAACAGGACTACTATCCTCCACATCAACAAGGAACTCAGAGCCATTTAAATCGAGGACGTAATTTATTAAGTCTGCTACAGGTCTATATCAATCGTTCGAAGACCGAAATCAAAACAAATTATCATCGTCGATTCCCATCCGGAAGCTAGCATTAAACATATGATCGCTCCAGCTCACCAGATGGAAAACACTCAGGAACTCATCCACATATCACTCCAAAGGCCGTCTATCCTGCTGGATGTTCAGGAGAACATACTCAGCACAGTGAATTTTTTTAGGTCGGTTCTTCTGTTACGGTGGCGGAACCTGATTTTACCAAGTGTTATGATTGAACTAAGAGATTTGAAACAGCACCTTTTGTCATCATCTACCTTTCTACAACACACCGTAACGCACGTCCTGATTTTGACGAGTTAGATGTGTTTCTGGGTCAACATATATTGCTGACCCTGGAACAACTTTGTTATTAACCAATCAATTTATAATTTTTGTGAAGTTTAGGCTTACAATCAGTGTTTGGTGCTTGTACATCAGTGTCATTCGTCTATCATTTCCTCTGATTTTAGGGATTACTCATGGTTAAGGTTAGGTTTAGGTGTAGGGAAATGGTCAAGATTGCATTTTTGAATTAAAATGTTGAATTAAAACACATCTAACTCAGCAAAATCAGGACGTGCATTACGGTGTGTCGTAGAAAGGTAGATGATGACAAAATTTGCTGTTTCAAATCTCTTAGTTCAACCATAAACATAGGTAGAGAGGTGAAGGTACACACAACTTAAAACAACGTAGAACAGACAAATGTTCTTCTTCTTCTTTGGATTTTAACGGCAGCTTGATCTTTGACGTTGCATTACTGCTATCTTCTGGTTCTTGTTATTTCCCATATACTTTATAGTCATCATATTCTTGTCATTAGTCCTGTTTTAGTCAGAAAGCAAATCGAATATTTCATTACTTGTTCATTCCTACTGCAGTCCATTATATTTTCACTCCACGTCCTGTTAGCTCATTTTTGTCCATGTCTTTTATCATATCCATCCTCTGTAATTCATATTTTGAACAATTAATAAGCACATGTTCTACAGTCTCAGGTATTTGGCATTGGTCACAAAACCCAGCTGGATGTTTCTCCATAATATGATGAGTGCTATTTA